>JASANF010010413.1:0-30143 GCA_030248245.1 Trissonchulus sp. WLG1_4 | reverse complement strand
TTGGTTAGTTTACGTATTGCTAAGATAAAGGGACAAGTATATAAGTATCTACGTACTAGCCGTAAGCTAAGTAGCTAGTTCAAAAACGCAAGGTTCTAAGGCACTGGTTCTATATGTCTCTCGGAATCTTGTCTTATTAAGCGTAACAATTCCTACGAGGGTGAGAAATCGCTTTAAGTGAAGAGAGGCGTGGGAGGGGAGTGAGGACTTACTACTGTCGGAAACATCGTCACCAATGTCTGTGGCGCCTTGGTAGTTTCGGACAGCCTGCCAACCTCCTTGGTCTGCGATCTTTAGTTCCTTCAGGCGGTTTCGGACCAGCTGGCGGCCCTTTTCGGAAGCGGCAAGGATCGCGTCTCCGTCCACAAGTTCCGATTCTGGATTGACGCCCTGGAGGATTTGGATGAAGCAGTTGACTATCTGGGTTAGAATGTCGGCCTGGATCTCAAGCCCCTTCACTTCGAGTTTCGCCTGGGCCGGTTCAAGTTGCGCAACTGGGGGGCGTTTGGCGAGTTCTTTTTTGCATGATTTTCTTCGATCTTTCCCTGCAGATTGTCTTGGGTTGTCCTCCCTCGAAAGCTTAAAAATCTGGGGTGTTAACGGGCTGGGTTGGGGGGGTCTGTTCAGCTTTGGTAATTTTTTGAGTATTCTGTTTTATCGTCTCTCTGCAGCTGAGACTGCTTGCCTTCAAAATCAATTAACTCAACAACTTTTTTCCTTAAATTCTCTGGATCAGAGTATTTTTACCCTTAATTTCTTAAGTATTTGAACCGCGGTCTACGAGTTTCAGCTAAGTAGCAGAAAAAAGTACGTGATACTTCAGTCTTGTCTTAGTTTTGATTTGAGGGTGGCTGAAGGTGTGGATAGCAGTTGGTCCCAGGCGACTTCAGAAGTCTATCGAAAGAGCGCTTCGGTTCTGCAAGTCGGTGAAGAGCTTTGCTTGGCAACTGCGAAACTTTGCTCTTGCTGGTGCTATTTATACTGTAGTTTCGTATGCAAATTAGGAAGGCATGTTATGCAAATGAGTTTGGCCGTATATACGTACATAGCATGTCTTTCTTCCGAAATAACATACATAACTTCATAACTTCGACGTTGATCGGTTGGAGTGCCATGAGTTTGCGGCTACAGCTTACCATTTAAACGCAGTCTGTGTGAAATTTCTTGGCACAGATGACTTTGCGTTACTCAACGCGAAAGACGTTCCGCCGTTTACCCATACGAATTACGAGCTGCCTAAAAAATCTGAAAGTCAGATCTAAAGCTTTCCTGAAAGCGAAACGACATATCTCACAGTAATGTGCAGATAACATTGAACAATTTTGTGATATTTTGCATGATTCGTCCTCGTTAGAGGAGTAATTTACTCTCGCGGAACTAACAAAACCACCTGAACCAAGAAAACGTCTGGCGAGCCCCCTGCCAAAGCCTTCGCCAACAGGGCAAGTGAAGGACTTGACAGATCTCTATTTGGCAAAGATAAAGACCGTAACGACTCAGATTTTATCCCACAAAGTCCTGCAGCGGGCTGCACTGATTCTAGCGACATACACCGAAGGTGACATGGCCCGGAATAGCCCGACTAGCCTCCCAGAAGTCACAGGAGCCGTTAATCTGCTAGTCGGGTTTCTTGATCGCACTCCGACAGTCCCTGTATTGGTCAGCAAAGCCGACATAAGCCCAGCTGTTGCAGTCCTGGTTTTGAGACCCTAACTTCAATCCACAACGAAAATGAGGCTACAACCAGAGCACACTAGAGAAGCGCAAAAAGAAACCTAAGAACTGGCAGCGTAGCATTGACCGTAAGGTGAAAAAATTCACCAAAAATCCCAATGAGCCGTGCAGAAGCTGTTGGTTCAAATGCACAGAGTTTTTTGATCAGAACCGTGAACTAATTTGCAACACCTACTGGCAATCAATAGATTTCGTCGTCGAAAAGACTTCATTCTCAATCGTATCAAGGTCTGTGCAATCAAGCGGCAAAGAGTGCCTTGCGAAGAAGCACGTAAACGAACGCCTTCCAGTAGCAAAAAGCTCTAAGCTCTGTAATCCTGGCGGTCAGTGTGCAGGTCACAGAGTTTGTCAAAACATTTTTGTCAACTATCAATTTCAGCGGCAGTCGTGCGTCATGCTTGTGAATTTCGGTCCCCAAATCAGGCTCATAACGGCCGGTCGCGCCCTCCAGCCAAAAAACAGCCTAAAGAACTGTTCAAGAAAATGGTAGAGGAAAATATTGATTCGTTCCTTCGAATGGCTTCTCATTACTGCCGCGCACAAACTCAGAAAGAGTACCTAGAGCCAGGTAGCGCGCAGAGCTTATAGTAGATTTACAACTACAGCTTTTACAACTTAAATTCACAGATTCCTATTTTGACTTCCTATTTAAGCTTGAAATAATACTACTCCTACTCTACAGTTTTTTTTGCACAAAATTATTGCACGTTGCAAAAAAGATCTTACATTGGGAAAATTTTTCAAACCATTTCGCAAATTGCGAAAAACTTTTGACGCAGGTGAAGTGAACCTATAAGGTGCCCGCATTATTTTACTAACCTACTCTGCAGAAAAAATTCTATGACATAAACGGCAATGGCCAAATTTGACTAAAAATAAAACCTCTGCCAGGCTAGCAGCTTACAATCGCAAATTATAGTGAAAAAATCGGTTTCTTGCTAAATTAATACGTATATGCAAAACGTTTGAAGAATGTAAAACATTACCCAAATTAACTTTTTCTATAAAAAATCTCAGACTATATTAACTGCGAGATTACATTTTTAGTAAAAACCATGGCAGAGATAATCATACAAGTGATTTTGAAAAAGCCTGGTCCTATACGCCTCTATCATTATTCGTGTTGAATCTACATAACGTCGCTATCGTATTGATGACAACTGGAGTAGGGGTTTTGGGGACATATGAGTTTTGATGGAAGCCAAAACAGAACGCTTTATCTGGGGACATCAGGAGTAAAGGAGGACTTAACAGAAGCATCGTTACCTATTAGACGGCACGTTTGATATGCACTACATCACACTAAATGGCGGAAACAAAGTTTTGCGAAACAAAATATTTTCCAAAATATTATACTTAATCAATTAGCAAAACTGGAAAATTTCACGTAAAAAAACCTAAAGAATTTCAATTTATTTAATATGAATATTTATGTCTAATTTATCTTATTTAAAATTTATTTGAATAAATATTTAACAAAGTTAATTTAAATTCCCTAATGAATTAAATTCAGATAGAAATTTATATACCTGAATAATTAAATTGTTCATGGGTGCTAAACCGTACCTGAAATAAACATGTTTAACATTACGTGACAGCTAGAAAATGGGGGAAATTATAAAGTAGAAGGGCGTAAAGTCAAGGCCATGAAAATGGAAAAAGTGATTCATACAATATACACGTAAGACAGCCAGAAAGCTAAATACATGATAAGATACTTAAAAATTAAAATTTGAAATTTTAAATGAAATTAACGAATATACGATTACATAAGAAGGAATTGCTATTAAAATTATATACTGTTGATAGAAAAAAATAAAATTTGTCAAAAATATTATTCTCAGGTTAAGTACAATTATGAGGATGGTTTCCAGTCACTGGGCGTGAAGCCAGTAACAGCGGAGTGTCGGTAGATTTAACTCCACTTTATGATAAGCACTTGCCAGTCTCGGTCGCCAAAAAGATGAGCTGATGACGCTTCTGGGGTTCCACACATGTATCGTGGTTTCTACGAGGCTTGGGACGTGGGAACCGTGACTGATCGTCTGTCTGTTGCCTTGATAGAGGAGCGAGCGAACTGCCGAAATGCCTTGAATGATAATACTTGAGCAAACATTTTGAAAAGAGACGCTTAGGCGAAAATGGGCCAAAATAAGGGCCCAGTAGTGTTTTGATTCTGTAGGAAAAGGCAATGAAATTGTACGTACAGAAGAAGTGGCGTTGATAAGAGAAAAACAAATCCATGCTAAACTTCTGCCTAAGCGTGTGATTTTACAACTCATGACAGTCGTGTACTCTTGTATCGCGTAGTCAAACTGTGATAGGTGTAATAAAGTCAAAGTACGGAAAGGTTCAGTCAATGAGTCAATTTATCAAGTGGTTTTAAGTTATCTTATCTAAATGTGTCCAGTGGTAATTGATTTTTTCACTTTTTATGTTGTGCCTTGATCAAGGATCAATTCAATAAATCCTTGTTTTAGTCATTTAGCTTCTGTCCAGCGTAAAATTTTCTGTGTTTGGAAATCTTTTTTAGCGAATACTACTTTTTGCCTTTAACTATAATGGGCCAAGCACAATACCTATTTTGGAAGCAAAAGTAAGTTCTCATTTATAAAGTGACAGCGATCTGTCACGTTACCAACTCTATGGTGACTACTGAAGTTGAAGAGTGGGCACCAGGCAACATTTTCGGATACACACTATTAAGCCGTAAATAGCACCTACTAGACAGTAGCTTGAACACAATACTTAAAACGCCCATAACTCGAAAGTACAAAAAGCGGAGACTAAACTTTGCAAATGAGCCATCTTATCAATACAATACAGTTGGTATAAAACTGCAAAACATAACATTAGGCATAAAAAGGGCTAGAAGTTTCGTCTAGTTTCAGTTTCACATAATATGTCAATCAGTCAGCATCAATAAAGAAAAAAGCATACAAATAGCACATAGTAAAAAATAGTTATATACTTGAATTTAAACTGACTCATAAAAGCAATGATTTTCATGGTACTTATAATAAACACAGGTGAATCCACCATGGAAATATTACACAAACTCATTCCAATTATCAAACCATAATCATAGATCACGATAATCAGTCAATCACTTTGAAAAAACCACCACCATAACACCCCTTCCCTCAGTAAGCAGAAACCACCCACCTTCATGACCAGTTCTAAAAACTTCTGACTGCAAGCCTGGCCGGCGACGCAGTCTTTAGCAGCCGGATGAGGGCAATGAGACATTTGGTGGGACTGGACCGCTCGACCAGCTTGACCACCATCACGTTGATGGAGCGAATGACCTGCGAGCCCTCCGACAGCCCGGACAGTCGATTGTCCAGCAGCCCGTGATAGGTTGTAGATCAGATCTTTCAGTGGGCCCTCGCTCGCCTCCTGAACCAGCTCACGTTGCTCCAGTAACTGAAAAAAATAAGAAAATCTGTTAAAAAGTGAAGAAATCTGCCAGAGTGTCAGCTGCCAATACGGCTAATCTGTATCAGTATTATCAATGGACAAGCTGCTATGCTGAGATGAAGCAATGTTTCTGTGACCGATATTTCTAGTGCATCTCATGTCAAGAAAGAGAAACACATACGGTAACAACTGCTTGCTACTATAAAAGTAGGAAGCTCCATGCTAATTGGTGGCTCTTCCGAATTACCGTTTAGAGAGGAGTAGAGTTTGTTAGCGGAGCTCTCCTTTGAAAGGGTCGGCAGAAGAGTGTCACATTGACATTGTTATCGTATAAAAGAGATATACTTTTAAATTATAGTTACTTGTTATCCAAATTAACAACACAAGACTAAATTCCTGCACCCAACTAAAAAACCGGTTCTGACTGTCCATAAGTATTGTAATTGCCTGACAAAGTAACCGAAGAAAGTACATAATATCCCTTCACTATCTTCACCCAATGATCCTTATCACCCTAACGAACCCTGCGGAAACATTACAATATAGCAGTGTCATGCACAGATTGCGATAGAGCGTGATGACTTTGTGGTGTTGTCGATGGTCTCGCTGGGCATGTGGGTGTGGTAGGCCATGCGGAACTGGAAGTAGATGGCCTGGATCAGCTGGTCGATGTGGCCGGACAGCATCGCGCACTTGTCCTCGTCCTTCACCATCTCCGTCAGCTAGAACGCACAATCTAGGCTAGTGGCTAAAATAATCATTGCTATTCAAAATAGGGGTGATGACTATACATGGGCGTGCGGGAGGGGTCTCAATCCCAACAGAATGTTTTGAAGGTGCTCACGGTAGCAAAATTGGTGGCTCGCGGAGCAAAAATGGTGGCTCACAAAGCTAAAAATCGGCAGAAAAGTTGCTCCGCCCCGCCCCCCCCCCGAGAATTCGCTAGCTGCCCACGTATGCTGATGACTGATATAGGACGCTGAAATTGGGCACTTTGCGGACTGCTGAGCGGTCATAACTCACGAGGGTGACAATATTTTCCATCTAGATGTTTAAAGAGAACATATTGGACTAACCACAACCAGCCTTCTATTTGGAGTTGACCGGTTACCTGTGTGAGTGCCTGTATGCTGGTGTCCATGTGAGTGCTGGTGACCTGTACAATGACCGAGTCCAGAGTGGTGGACGCCTCTGGCCATAGACTGGTCAGCATACTCTTTTGTTCCAATACGCCCGCGACATGAAACACAAACAACAATTAGTCAGCAACACCACACGTCAACTACTTTAAAAAGACTGACTAAAAAATAATGCTGGACCCTGAGGCAAAAAGAAACACACGATTTCATCACGAAAAGAACGAATTGCAAGCATAAAGAGTACAGTACGTAGTCACAAAAATAATGCCGCCTGTTTTGTCTCAAGGGTCAAGCTAATTCTGGTCAGTCTTCGTGTTGTAATTTTTTTGATTTTCAAATACAATACACACACGGCGGTGAGCCTATGCGTTCCATGTCAAACAGGGAAAAAGACTTCTGAAGCCTTATGTTGAAAGATCTCTTTTTTCAAATTATTAGCTCAAACATTGCTATTCCTGACACTGCCCTCGCCTATTTATTAGGTATAGCTAGCTATGTAAAGTACAAATTACGCTACAATAATTCTGAACCTTAAAAGCCCATAACTAGTATTAAAAAATAATAGCTACCGCTTCTATGAATACTCTACACAAACAGACTGAACCTAAAAGCCCATAACTAGTGCTCAAAAATAATAGCTAACCGCTTCTATGGATACTTCACAAACAGACAACATTAAAACGTAGCTAAAAATATAGTTACGTATAGACCATATACTTCCACTGTAAACTAATAAAATATTGGACTCAGCAAATGTCTACTAAAATAATATCATTAATATCACCATTTGACACTGCGTTTTGCACCAACCTTGGCTGATACAAATACTGGCTGTCGTATCAATTCCATCACCTCGCTGTGGTCATAAGTTCTGGCATTCGTAGTCTCGGGCTGGATCGGACTCTCGCCCAACTTCTCATAGTCCAACTGGAACATACCACGACGCCGTTGCTTCAGGCCTAGAAATATGAAAGATTAATAATGGAAAGAATTTAATGGAGAATGATTATTAATTTTCGTATTTCCCACCTTTCGTGTACTAAACATTAAGATGAGGTTACCAAACACAATACGATTTTAGATAGCTAAAAAATGAAAAATGCATTTTTTGTCACGTCACGTTCGGCAACTATTTTTGTAATTTTCAAGATTGCAACAAATAGAAACATGTACGTACTCATGTACGTAACTCACACTCCAGGACTAAAATTTTGTTTCCCTAACTTAATGTAGTAGTTATATAAACTCATCCAAACAGACCAAAAAAACAGAAAATGTACCAAACCAGGGTGAAACAACTAGACCCATATACGGCTAATAGCAGTCGATTTCAACAAACACTAAACAAACTGTCACAGATGATTCATGCTGTAGTGTCACTGCAACATAATTTATTCACCCAAACCCACACTGTTCAAAAATATACGTGCCACGCATAATATATATCTCATCTAAACTCATCCACTCAAACCAGCTGAACCAGCTTGATTTTATCCGGAGAAAACTGTTCCCTCCTTATGAAGGTGAAGACGAAAAATGCGAGAAGAGAGCTGGTATAAATTGGATTCATACACTGTATTTTATAATATCCTATATTATATATTATTGTACTAATGAGAATTAAGTATGTGTGAAATTCAAGGATAATATATTCCATATGTGGCAAATTATAAGAACAGAAGATACGGAATTGAAATTGCGGAGGGAGTGAAGATGAAAATATATCTTCTAATTTTTCACCTTAACCTGAATTTGACCCTAACTTCTCCATACCAAAGTTGGCTTATTTTACTGATTGATTTTCGTTGAGTTGCTTTAGGACAAAACGTTAGGGACAAAGACCAAGGACGAGTATGAACCTGGCTGTAGTCGAACATCGACCGCTTATTGGAATCTTTTTAGTCGGATTGAATAATATATTTTCAGAGTGTCTGGAACAAGTGGGTAGTTTGATCGAGGCATACGGAGTGGAGATTTGTCAGCCCAACGTGCCGGCAGCCCTGAAGCAGATTGCGCAGCAGATCGGCGACAAGGACAACGGAGTGCGCAATGCCGCCCTCAATGCAATCGTCATGGCCTTTCTGCACAATGGCGAGGCCATATTCAAGCAGATGGGAAATGTGAGCAGGCGATTGTTTAACGTTCTGGGCTGGCTGACTTTGAATTTATATATACTAAAGTCTGACAAAAAATAGATGCGCCACTTCATTATTTGAGTGGCATGATTTTTGCAACTACTCGCTGTACTCTTGATAGTAAAAATCTATTCTTTACGAACGACATTACATGTTTCATTGTGCAACTATTTTTGGTCAAACTTTAGTATAATATTGGAACAGATTTCTTTTCAGAAAAGAGAAAAACCTACTGGTATCATTGGTCTATGTAAGCTAATCTTCAACTAAACCGATTTGGTACCGTCCATTGTATGTCAATTTGGCTTTGCAAAGGTCCTGCTACAAGTTGAAAACTTTTCTTAAAACTTGACCGTGACAACATGAAGTCGTGGTAGGGTCTGTTACTTACATTTTATTTACTTAATCACTTAATTTAACTAGTTTATTTAATTTACCCGTTTTTTTGCCAATTTTACCCATTTACCCATCTTGCCCAACTTTTTTGCAGGTCAATGACAAAGACTGGGTCTTGCTACAGGAGCGCATTAAGCGCACCAAAAAACGACCGTTGAAAAAACTGGAAGACCCGGACAAACTGACCAGCTCGTCTGGCCAGACCTCGGTCAGGGCTACCCCGGATCGCATGGGACGCAGCGGACAGCATCTGCAGCAGAACGGAGAGATCAGGGGATCGGTGGCCGCTGTGCCCGAGTAAGACACACAAACCTGTTTCAGCTGGTTTGAGTGGATGAGTTTAGATGAGTATATATTATGACGTGGCACGTATATTTTTGAACAGTGTGGGTTTGGGTTGAATAAATTATGTGGCAGTGACAAAAAACTGACAGCATGAATAACATCTGTGACAGTTTGTTTAGTGTTTGTTGCAAATCGACTGCTATTAGCCGTATATGGGTCTAGTTGTTTCACCCTGGTTTGGTACATTTTCTGTTTTTTGGTCTGTTTGGATGAGTTTACATAACTACGACATTAAAGTTAGGGAAACAAAATTTTAGTCCTGGAGCGTGAGTTACGTACATGAGTTACGTACATGTTTCTATTTGTTGCAATCTTGAAAATTACAAAAAAAATAGTTGCCGAACGTGACGTGACAAAAAATGCATTTTTCATTTTTTAGCTATCGTGTAAAAATCCGTATTGTGTTTGGTAACCTCATCCTCAAATGTTTAGTACACGAAAAGGTGGGAAATACGAAAATTAATAATCATTCTCCATTAAATTCTTTCCATTATTAATCTTTCATATTTCTAGGCCTGAAAGCAAACGGCGTCGTGGTATGTTCCAGTTGGACTATGAGAAGTTGGGCGAGAGTCCGATCCAGCCCGAAGACTACGAAATGCCAGAACTGTATGACCACAGCGAGGTGATGGAATTGATACGACAGCCAGTGCATTTGTATCAGCCAAGGTTGGTGCAAAACGCAGTGTCAAATGGTGATATTAATGATATTATTTTAGTAGACATTTGCTGAGTCCAATATTTGTATGAGTTGACAGTGGAATTATATACGTAACGGTCTATACGTAACTATATTTTTAGCTACGTTTTAATGTTGTCTGTTTGTGAGAGTATCCATAGAAGCGGTTAGCTATTATTTTTGAGCACTAGTTATGGGCTTTTAAGGTTTCAGTCTGTTTGTGAGAGTATCCATAGAAGCGGTTAGCTATTATTTTTGAGCACTAGTTATGGGCTTTTGAGGTTTCAGAATAATTGTAGCGTAATTTGTACTTTACACAGCCTAGCTATACCTAATAAATAGGCGAGGGCAGTGTCAGGAATAGCAATGTTTGAGCTAAATAATTCGAAAAAAGAGATCTTTCAACATAAGGCTTCAGAAGTCTTTTTCCCTGTTCCACATGGAACGCATAGGCTCACCGCCGTGTGTGTATTGTATTTGAAAATCAAAAAAATTACAACACTGAAGACTGACCAGAATTAGCTTGACCCTTGAGACAAAACAGGCGGCATTATTTTTGTGACTACGTACTGTACTCTTGATGCTTGCAATTCGTTCTTTTCGTAATGAAATCGTGTGTTTCTGTTTGGCTCAGGGTCCAGCATTAATTTTTGGTCAGTCTTTTTAAAGTAGTTGACGTGTGGTGTTG
Source organism: Trissonchulus sp. WLG1_4 (assembly GCA_030248245.1). Classification (NCBI taxonomy): domain Eukaryota; kingdom Metazoa; phylum Nematoda; class Enoplea; order Enoplida; family Ironidae; genus Trissonchulus; species Trissonchulus sp. WLG1_4. The sequence goes on along the minus strand of JASANF010010413.1, from coordinate 19,607 downwards.
CTGACTAATTGTTGTTTGTGTTTCATGTCGCGGGCGTATTGGAACAAAAAGAGTATGCTGACCAGCTCCACGGCCATGGAGGCGTCCACCACTCTGGACTCGGTCATCGTACAGGTCACCAGCACTCACATGGACACCAGCATACAGGCACTCACACAGGTAACCGGTCAACGTCCAAATAGAAGGCTGGTTGGTGGTTAGTCCAATATGTTCTCTTTAAACATCTAGATGGAAAAATATTGTCACCCTCGTGAGTTATGACCGCTCAGCACTCCGCAAAGTGCCCAATTTCAGCGTCCTATATCAGTCATCAGCATACGTGGGCAGCTAGCGAATTCTCGGGGGGGGGGCGGTGCGGAGCAACTTTTCTGCCGATTTTTAGCTTTGTGAGCCACCATTTTCGCTTCGTGAGCCACCAATTTTGCTACCGTGAGCACCTTCAAAACATTCTGTTGGGATTGAGACCCCTCCCGCACGCCCATGTATAGTCATCACCCCTATTTTGAATAGCAATGATTATTTTAGCCACTAGCCTAGATTGTGTGTTCTAGCTGACGGAGATGGTGAAGGACGAGGACAAGTGCGCGATGCTGTCCGGCCACATCGACCAGCTGATCCAGGCCATCTACTTCCAGTTCCGCATGGCCTACCACACCCACATGCCCAGCGAGACCATCGACAACGACCACAAAGTCATCACGCTCTATCGCAATCTGTGCATGACACTGCTATCGGTAATGTTTTCCGCAGGGTTCGTTAGGGTGATAAGGATCATTGGGTGAAGATAGTGAAGGGATATTATGTACTTTCTTCGGTTACTTTGTCAGGCAATTACAATACTTATGGACAGTCAGAACCGGTTTTTTAGTTGGGTGCAGGAATTTAGTTTTGTGTTGTTAATTTGGATAACAAGTAACTATAATTTAAAAGTATATCACTTTTATACGATAACAATGTCAATGTGACACTCTTCTGCCGACCCTTTCAAAGGAGAAGGCTCCCGCTAGACAAACTCTACTCCTCTCTCAAACGGTAATTCGGAAGAGCCACCAATTAGCATGGAGCTTCCTACTTTTATAGTAGCAAGCAGTTGTTACCGTATGTGTCTCTCTCTTCTTGACATGAGAATGCACTCGAAATATCGGTCACAGAAACATTGCTTCATCTCAGCATAGCAGCTTGTCCATTGATAATACTTGATACAGATTACAGCCGTATTGGCAGCTGACACTCTGGCAGATTTCTTCACTTTTTTAACAGATTTTCTATATTTTTTTTCAGTTACTGGAGCAACGTGAGCTGGTTCAGGAGGCGAGCGAGGGCCCACTGAAAGATCTGATCTACAACCTGATCACGGTGCTGCTGGACAATCGACTGTCCGGGCTGTCGGAGGGCTCGCAGGTCATTCGCTCCATCAACGTGATGGTGGTCAAGCTGGTCGAGCGGTCCAGTCCCACCAAATGTCTCATTGCCCTCATCCGGCTGCTGAAAGACTGCGTCGCCGGCCAGGCTTGCAGTCAGAAGTTTTTGGAACTGGTCATGAAGGTGGGTGGTTTCTGCTTACTGAGGGAAGGGGTGTTATGGTGGTGGTTTTTTCAAAGTGATTGACTGATTATCGTGATCTATGATTATGGTTTGATAATTGGAATGAGTTTGTGTAATATTTCGATGGTGGATTCACCTGTGTTTATGATAAGATACCATGAAAATCATTGCTTTTATGAGTCAGTTTAAATTCGAAGTAGTATAACTATTTTTTACTATGTGCTATTTGTATGCTTTTTTCTTTATCTGATGCTGACTGATTGACATATTATGTGAAACTGAAACTGAGACTGAAACTTCTAGCCCTTTTTATGCCTAGAATGTTATGTTTTGCAGTTTTATACCAACTGTATTGTATTGATAAGATGGCTCATTTGCAAAAAGTTTAGTCTCCGCTTTTTGTACTTTCGAGTTATGGGCGTTTTAAGTATTGTGTTCAAGCTACTGTCTAGTAGATGCTATTTACGGCTTAATAGTGTGTATCCGAAATGTTGCCTGGTGCCCACTCTTCAACTTGCAGTAGTCACCATAGAGTTGCGGTAACGTGACAGATCGCTGTCACTTGATAAATGAGATCTTGACTTTTCGCTTCCAAATAGGTAATTGTGCTTGGCCCATTATAGTTAAAGGCAAAAAGTAGTATTCGCTAAAAAAGATTTCCAAACACAGAAAATTTTACGCTGGACAGAAGCTAAATGACTAAAACAAGGATTTATTGAATTGATCCTTGATCAAGGCACAACATAAAAAGTGAAAAAATCAATTACCACTGGACACATTTAGATAAGATAACTTGAAAACCACTTGATAAATTGACTCATTGACTGAACCTTTCCGTAACTTTGACTTTATTACACCCGTATGTACACAGTTTGACTACGCGATACAAGAGTACACGACTGTCACTGAGTTGTAAAATGCAACACGCTTAGGCAGAAGTTTAGCATGGATTTGTTTTGCTCTTATCAACGCCACTTCTTCTGTAACGTACAATTTCATTGCCTTTTCCTACATGAATCAAAACACTACTGGGCCCTTATCTCTGGCCCATTTTCGCCTAAGCGTCTCTTTTCAAAATGTTTGCTCAAGTATCATCATTCAAGGCATTTTCGTCAGTTCGCTCGCTCCTCAATCAAGGCAACAGACAGACGATCAGTCACGGTTTCCCACGTTCGCAAGTCCTCGTAGAAACCACGATACATGTGTGGAACGGCCCAGAAGCGTCATCAGCTCATCTTTTTGGCGACCGAGACTGGCAACTGCTGATCATAAAGTGGAGTTAAATCTGCCGACACTCCGCTGTTACTGGCTTCACGCCCAGTGACTGGAAACCATCCTCATAATTGTACTTGACCTGAGAATAATATTTTTGACAAATTTTATTTTTTTCTATCAACAGTATATAATTTTAATAGCAATTCCTTCCTATGTAATCGTATATTTTTAATTTCATTTAAAATTTCAAATTTTGAATTTTAAGTATCTTATCATGTATTTAGCTTTCTGGCTGTCTTACGTGTATATTGTATGGATCACTTTTTCCATTTTCATGGCCTTGACTTCACGCCCTTCACTTGACAAGTTCCCCCATTTCTCTAGCTGCTCACGTATGATTAACACAATGTTGATTTCAGGAACAGGTTTAGTACCCATGAACAACTTAATTATTCAGGTATATAACTTTCTAATCTATATTTTCATTTAGGCAATTTAAATTAACTTTGTTTAAATCATTTTCAAATAAGTTTAAATAAGTAAATAAGAACATAGTATTCATATTAAGATAAATTGAAATCTCTAGGTTTTTTTTCGTTGTCAAATTTTCGCAATTTTGCGAAATGATGAAAAAATATTCGCAAAACCAAATTTTGTTTCGCAAAACTTTGTTTCCGTCATTTAGTGTGTGTAGTGAACCTTATATTAAAGTAGCGGCGTAGCAGGGGACGATGGGGTGAATTTTTCTCCCTCGAATTTCTCTGACAGGAATTTTACAGAAGAGTGTTTCGGTTTTGTGGTCCCATTGGAAAAACCCCACACGTCCCCAAAGACCCCGAAAGTTTGACTGTCATCTAGAATATGAGAGTGACGTTATGTATTTACATGAACACACCAATAGAGCGTATAGGACTAGTGCTTTTTCAGAACCACTTGGACGTACTGTAATTTGGCGATGAAATTTTTGCAACGAAACGCAAAATCTCGGACTGGACACAGTCTCAGATTTGAGAAAAAAGCTTAATTTCCGGATGTTCTACATTCTTCAAACGGTTTGACATATGATCACGAAGCAAGAAACCTGATTTCACCATAATTTGCAGTCTGGGGAGCGGAGCCTCGGCAAAATTTTATTTTTAGGTCAAATTTGGCCAATTGGCGACGTACAGGAAATTTTTTCTGGCAGAGTAGCAAAAAATAACGCGGGGATCTTATAGGTTCACTTCACCTGCGTCAAAAGTTTTTCGCAATTTGCGAAATGGTTTGAAAAATTTTCGCAATCGTAAAATTTTTTTTCGCAACGTGCAATAATTTTGTGCAAAAAAAACTGTAGAAGTAGGAGTAGTAATAATTCAAGCTTAAAATAGGAAGTCAAATAGGAATCTGTGAATTTAAGTTGTAAAAGCTGAAGTTGTAAAACTGACGATAAAGCTCTGCGACGCTGAGTCCTGGCTCTAGGTACTCTTTCTGAGTTTGTGCGCGGCAGTAATGAGAAGCCATTCGAAGGAACGAATCAATATTGTCCTCTACCACTTTCTTGAACAGTTCTTTAGGCTGTTTTTTCGCTGGAGGGTGACGACCGCGCCGTTATGAGCCTGATTTGGGGACCGAAATTCACAAGCATGACGCACGACTGCCGCTGAAATTGATAGTTGACAAAAATGTTTTGACAAACTCTGTGACCTGCACACTGACCGCCAGGATTACAGAGCTTAGAGCTTTTTGCTACTGGAAGGCGTTCGTTTACGTGCTTCTTCGCAAGGCACTCTTTGCCGCTTGATTGCACAGACCTTGATACGATTGAGAATGAAGTCTTTTCGACGACTGAAATCTATTGATTGCCAGTAGGTGTTGCAAATTAGTTCACGGTTCTGATCAAAAAACTCTGTGCATTTGAACCAACAGCTTCTGCACGGCTCATTGGGATTTTTGGTGAATTTTTTCACCTTACGGTCAATGCTACGCTGCCAGTTCTTAGGTTTCTTTTTGCGCTTTCTAGTGTGCTCTGGTTGTAGCCTCATTTTCGTTGTGGATTGAAGTTAGGGACTCCCAAAACCAGGACTGCAACAGCTGGGCTTATGTCGGCTTTGCTGACCAATACAGGGACTGTCGGAGTGCGATCAAGAAACCCGACTAGCAGATTAACGGCTCCTGTGACTTCTGGGAGGCTAGTCGGGCTATTCCGGGCCATGTCACCTTCGGTGTATGTCGCTAGAATCAGTGCAGCCCGCTGCAGGACTTTGTGGGATAAAATCTGAGTCGTTACGGTCTTTATCTTTGCCAAATAGAGATCTGTCAAGTCCTTCACTTGCCCTGTTGGCGAAGGCTTTGGCAGGGGGCTCGCCAGACGTTTTCTTGGTTCAGGTGGTTTTGTTAGTTCCGCGAGAGTAAATTACTCCTCTAACGAGGACGAATCATGCAAAATATCACAAAATTGTTCAATGTTATCTGCACATTACTGTGAGATATGTCGTTTCGCTTTCAGGAAAGCTTTAGATCTGACTTTCAGATTTTTTAGGCAGCTCGTAATTCGTATGGGTAAACGGCGGAACGTCTTTCGCGTTGAGTAACGCAAAGTCATCTGTGCCAAGAAATTTCACACAGACTGCGTTTAAATGGTAAGCTGTAGCCGCAAACTCATGGCACTCCAACCGATCAACGTCGAAGTTATGAAGTTATGTATGTTATTTCGTAAGAAAGACATGCTATGTACGTATATACGGCCAAACTCATTTGCATAACATGCCTTCCTAATTTGCATACGAAACTACAGTATAAATAGCACCAGCAAGAGCAAAGTTTCGCAGTTGCCAAGCACAGCTCTTCACCGACTTGCAGAACCGAAGCGCTCTCTCGTCAGACCTCCGAAGCCGCCTGGGACCAACTGCTATCCACACCTTCAGCCACCCATGTCAAATCAGGAGTAAGACAAGACTAAAGTATCACGTACTTTTTTCTGCTACTTAGCTGAAACTCGTAGACCGCGGTTCAAATACTTAAGAAATTAAGGGTAAAAATACTCTGATCCAAAGAATTTAAAAGGAAAAAAGTTGTTGAGTTAATTGATTTTGAAGGCAAGCAGTCTCAGCTGCAGAGAGACGATAAAACAGAATACTCAAAAAATTACCAAAGCTGAACAGACCCCCCCAACCCAGCCCTTAACCCCCGAGATTTTTAAGCTTTCAGGGAGGACAACCAAGACAATCTGCAGGGAAAGATTGAAGAAATCATCAAAAAAGAACTCGCCAAACGCCCCCCAGTTGCGCAACTTGAACCGGCCCAGGCGAAACTCGAAGTGAAGGGGCTCCAGATCCAGGCCGACATTCTAACCCAGATAGACAACTGCTTCATCCAAATCCTCCAGGGCGTCAATCCAGAATCGGAACTTGTGGACGGAGACGCGATCCTTGCCGCTTCCGAAAAGGGCCGCCAGCTGGTCCGAAACCGCCTGAAGGAACTAAAGATCGCAGACCAAGGAGGTTGGCAGGCTGTCCGAAACTACCAAGGCGCCACAGACATTGGTGACGATGTTTCCGACAGTAGTAAGTCCTCACTCCCCTCCCAGGCCTCTCTTCACTTAAAGCGATTTCTCACCCTCGTAGGAATTGTTACGCTTAATAAGACAAGATTCCGAGAGACATATAGAACCAGTGCCTTAGAACCTTGCGTTTTTGAACTAGCTACTTAGCTTACGGCTAGTACGTAGATACTTATATACTTGTCCCTTTATCTTATAATTTCAGAAAAAATACAGAAGGCTATCGAGCACGCAAAAGCCGAAACCCTCCGAAGAAAACAGCAGGCCAACGAAAGACCACAGCCCCGATCCTGGACCGACCAACAACCCTACCCAGGCCCGGCCCCACAAATGGCGACTCGCTTCCGCCCATACACCCCGCGACCACTCATCCCCGGCCTGTTCTCCACGACCATGGCGCCGAACAACCCCCGCTCATACAGCAAATGCCACGCATGCGGCAAAACGGGCCATTGGATTGCAGAGTGCCCGTACCGCAACCCGCCAACGAAATAACCTGGCCACTTTAAAACGTAAGTCGCCCGGCAACGATCAACTAGGAAACGACATAACGCAAATCAAAGGTAGCCTAGCCCGATCTCTAGCAAACTGGGAAAAAATTACAAAAGACTCCTTTGCAATCGACATGGTCAAAAATGGGTTCAGCATACCGTTCCTTGCCCAACCCCCTACAGCATTTTTTCAAAATAATACGTCCGCCCAAAGTGAACCAAAATTTGTCGAATCCACTATCTCTGAACTGCTAAAAAACGGTTTTATAGAAGAAGTCACAGCTCCCCCCACAGTTGTTAACCCTTTGTCAGTTACTTTCTCTAGCGGAAAAAAGCGGTTCATCCTAGATTTGCGTTACGTCAACAGTTACACGAACCCTCCCCGTTTTAAACTAGAAGACCTGAAAACTGCTTTAGAACTCGTCTCAAAAAATGGCTTTATGGCAAAATTTGATTTAAAATCCGGTTACTACCACCTAGACGTCCGAAAAGAATTTCAAAAATATCTCGGATTTGCATGGGGCAAACCATCCCAAAAATTCTTCGTGTTCACAGTTCTCCCGTTTGGGCTTGCTATCGGTCCCTTTCTGTTCACTAAACTACTCCGCCCAGTAATCGCTCACTGGCGCAGTCAAGGCATAAAGGCTATGATTTACCTGGATGACGGCTTTATTACTGACCTTTCGCGTACAAGTGCCGCCGAGGCAGCCTACGTGTGTCGTACAGACCTGAAAAAACTGGGCTTTTGTGAAAACGAAAAATGCGAATGGGAACCAACCCAAAGACTAAAATTTCTCGGTTTTATTATAAACTTAAAAAACTTCAGTCTTGAACTCCCACCGGAAAAAACCGAAAAGTGCCTGTTTTTCATCAAAAAACTCACGGAGCTAGACCGTTTCTCCCCCCGCCAGCTAGCAAAAGTAACCGGTCTCCTCGTGTCAGTTAGCCCCGTAATAGGACCAGTGATCCGCCTAATGACCAGAGCCATGAACAGAACCATAGCTTGTGCAAAAAACTGGGATATCCCCGTCACCCCTGACATTGACTGTTTGACTGAGCTAACTTTCTGGCAAATTAATCTGAAAAAGTTCCCGGCACAAAAGCTACTCGAATATCAGCCCCCCAAAACGTTGATTTTCTGTGACGCAAGCTCGACAGGAGCTGCGTGCGTGATGACACGCCATGGTAAAACCTGCGTAGAGCTAACAAACTGGGAGGACCAGGAACTGCAAAAATCTTCAACCTACCGCGAGCTCAGAGCAATAGAATTCGGGATCGAAGTTTTTAAAAGTGAACTCAAAAACTCAATAGTTAAATTTTTTACTGACAACCAAGCCGCAACAAAAATTGCCACCAACGGGAGCAGTAAGTCGCATCTAAACGCTGTTGCCTTGAGAATCTTCAAAATTTGCATGCAAAGTAGCATTAGGCTAGAAATAGAATGGATACCAAGGGCGCAGAATGAGATAGCAGACTTTTACAGTAGATTACCGGACTGGGATGATTGGGCAATAGGGGAAACAATTTTTCAAACTCTAAATGCTCAGTGGGGCCCCTACTCAGTCGACCGTTTTGCTAATAGCTCCAACACCAAACTCCCCCGTTTTAACTCCAGGTTCTGGTCACCGGGCACCGAAGCCGTAGACAGTTTTTCTGTGAGCTGGGAAAATGAAAACAATTGGCTTGTACCACCCTTGCACTTAGTCCCCAGAACATTGAAACACTTGCAGCATAGCAAAGCCAAAGGAACCCTAGTTACCCCGTTCTGGAAGTCAGCTTTCTTCTGGCCCCTTATTTTGCAGATGAGAAACACCAGCCCGGACGCCTTCGTCGGAGTTTGCCTGTTTGCCCCATCCCCCGAAGCAGTCGTGCCGGGCCACCAGTCAGCCAATATCCTGGGCCCCTCCTTTCGCTCCCAAATAATTGCCCATCACTTTGACTTTACCATACCCCCTACCAGAATCGGGACCACTTTTTGAAAATGCACACCTACTGTTTTTGTCTTTAATTTGAAATAAAAGTTATTTTGAAATTTGATAATGTAAAAATAAATGTTATTTCGTAAGAAAGACATGCTATGTACGTATATACGGCCAAACTCATTTGCATAACATGCCTTCCTAATTTGCATACGAAACTACAGTATAAATAGCACCAGCAAGAGCAAAGTTTCGCAGTTGCCAAGCACAGCTCTTCACCGACTTGCAGAACCGAACCCACCCAACCCTACCCTGTATCTTACTTTTAGGCATTAATGAAATACAAGAATCGATGATTCCAGTAGACCCAGCACTACGCCACAACCCAAAAGCCCTTCAAAACATCCAGGAATTTGTCATGCAAGCTGTAGCACAATCTACCCAACGACAGTACCTATCCGCGTTAACAAAATTCAAGGCATGGGCAGAAAACAACCGACTAGAATGGCTCCCAACGAAACCAACAACGTTGGTACTATACCTAAGGTCCCTAACTTGCAAAAACACTTCCCAATCTAGCGTAAAGACGGCCTGGTCAGCGGTTAACTGGGCCCACGAACTTAGCAACCTGACACCTCCAAAAGACTCTCGAATTGCAGCAATGTCCTTGAAAGCTGCCTTGCGGCTGTCTTTTCCACAGCATAAGTCCACATATGCCATCGAAGCACACATTTTCAAAAAAATGCAGACCTACCTACGGACAAAAACAGAACTAAAATGGCTCCGTTTTCACGTCCTGCTCTGCTTTCTGTACTTCGGTTTACTTAGAATCTCAGAAGCTCTAAACCTCACATGGGCAGATCTATCGATAACAAAATCCGCAGTTGCAATCTCTATCACGAGCTCAAAGACTGACCAACAAAAAATTGGGAGTACGGTTACCATTAAGTACACCTCCTTTCAGCTGGGTCAGAGCAACATACTCAGCGACTACCTTCAAAAACTGCATACAACGACCGGTTCAACCCCAGTTTTTCCAGCCCTGAGAAGGCACGAAATCTTACAAACCCCTTCCACATACAACGCAGCTCGCATCCAACTAAAAACCACCCAAAACTCACTCTCTCTGACACCCGAATTCGGCTTTCATTCTTTTCGGGCAGGGGGAGCAACTATTGCAGCAAGAGCACAAGCAGACAACGACTTGCTACTTCGCCACGGCCGTTGGAAATGCAGAAATGTTATGCTGAAGCACTACATCAAACTCTCAGAAGAAGAAAAGATGCAAGTATCCCAACTTATCCACCAAGCGGTAGAAGACGCAGCCTAGCTTGCGCAGCACACACACCTACTGTTTTTGTCTTTAATTTGAAATAAAAGTTATTTTGAAATTTGATAATGTAAAAATAACCTATATTTTTGCAAAGCCTCGGCAGGACAAAAGGATATGTTTATTATTCTTCATTACATATATTGTTCATTACAATACATTGTTTGCACCGCCTGCGGATGTTCCGGACTTCGCTATGTGCTTTTCTCGCTCCAAAAATTCTAAAACAAAAAGTTCACTCTCTGGAAAGTTGAAATTTTTAGTCAAAAGTTTTGGAAGCAAAATGTCAACTATTGGAGACTGTATAGTTTTGCCCCATCAAAAAGCGCGGGTCAGGAAAGACAGCATTATAGGTTGTATTCACAAAAGGTGTTTTAAGGTGGTACTAACGAATGTGCAGTTTTTTAAACTTTAGAAAAAATTAATTTGTTTCAGAAGACATTTTTTCTAGAGTAAAGTCAGCAAGGAATCAATTCATATACATATAGTGACGAATGAAGTTAGCGGGAGCATGTAAAATTTTTCGGATCAAGCCATGCCAATAAGCCAAGCTACACAATAGGAGAATGGAAATTAGAAAAAATTAATTTGATTCAGAAGTCTTTTTTTCTAAAGTAAAGTCAGCAAGGAATCAATTCATATACATATAGTGACGAATGAAGTTATCGGGAGCATGTAAAATTTTTTTCGGATCAAGCCAAGCCAATAAGCCAAGCCAAGAATAGGAGAATGGAAATTTAACAGTTCTGGCCACTTTTCACAGCTCAGGCGCTATGAATAGACACAGAACTCAATATGAAAAGACTTTCGCAAAATTTCTAGGCCCAAAATTAAAATTTTGTAATTGCTTATATTTTTGCGAAGATGTAGAAACTGAAAGTTGCGTGTGAATAGACACTTTGGAAAACTTACTTGGGGCCTATTCCTTTACTGGATTAAACGGACTGGACTTAGTTCAGTCCGAGGTTTTGGAATGACAAGTCGGACTAAACGGACTAAACGAGTTAAAATAAGTCAGCGGCTTAATTTTAGTCGGACCCATTACAAAACTACAACTGGACTAAACGGACTTAAGGGGGTAATTGCGTTTTTAGGTGTTTTTTTGAAAAGCCATAGCTCAGCGTTTACAAATTCAAATCACAAGCGGTTTTTTGCATTAGGTACAACAATGTCTTTTCTAAATGTATGCTATGCATTGAAATTTAACCTGTGATTTTGTTTCCAATATAAGCCACTAAAGAAAGGTCCTTTCCAAAATATTACAATATTTTCCAAAAAGTTTGCGCCACAGCTCTGAATCATACGATTACCTGTTGGGGCTGAAACTTGGCAAGGTTTTTGACATGTTTAAAATCCCCAGGCATGTCCCCCACTTTTTTAATAACTAGTCAATTTACTGAGAAAATAGCAGAAAAGCAAACGAACCGAAAATTTAAAATATTTTCTTGTAATTAAAACCCTCTAAAAATGTCCACAGGTGAAATTTCGAAAAAGTGAGAGACATGCCTGGGGATTTTGACCTTTACAGTACTGTCCCAAAAATTCATGCTCAGGCGTCACTTATAACTTGAGTACTGGTGGCGCAAAGTTTACATAGAAATCACAAAAACCTCGAAAACGCAACTACCACCTTAACATGCACGCTTAACATTAGCGTGCATAGTTAAGTACGTTTAGTCCGATTAAAAAGCAGCGCGTTTGAAGTTAAATCCGTTTAATCCGGAGGTTTTGGAATGGCGTTTTTAAGCTTGATTTTTAAACCGTTTAGTCCGATTATAATAAACCCTTTAATCCGGTAATGGAATAGGCCCTTGGAAAACCTATATTTCCATTAATATTAAATCAAATCAAAAATGTAGTAAAAAAAGTAGCGCTTTTGAACGGTATAGAGAATGTGTTCTAAAACCAATTATTTATTGAATACTAGCTTGTTGAAAAACACTGCACATTCGTTAGTACCACCTTAAGTCAGTCTTAGCAAAACTATGTCTTAGGTTTATTTTGCTAGACTAAGCTAAGACCATCGTTGCGAAAATATAAGGTGATATTTTCAATAGTAAAGATGGCAAGACTGACTCAAGACTAGGTCCACGGGAAAATATGGTTGTACATTTTTGTACGTCATGGTTAAAGTAAGACCCTTAACATTTTACTTTTGTTAAAGTTTAACCTTTTTGCCTACATCGTGTCTTAAAGAGATTGCAAAGCCACCACTCGAAGAATAGAATGGGGGACAAAAACATAATCCGTCAGTTAAGGATTTAGAACACACTGTATTTGAGCTATTAGCGGTCAAGGTTGAACCTCAGTGAAGTCAGTCCGTTTAACAGAATAAACTAGTTAATACCCACAGATTGGGGATTCTTAAAGTGGGGCGGCCCATCCACTAAATTACTACATACTCCTAGGCCGAAAAAATGTAGGACTAATAACTGACCAGAAACGTAGTGTAATTAAAATTTGGCAGACTAAAAGACTGTCATTTTTTTCACATCTTGTCTTTGATATCGGAATGGAAAGCATTCAAAAACTTTAATCCAATCAGAAATCGTGCGCCCGTTTACATATGGGCTAGTGCTATAGTTAGTGTGAATCTGATTGACTTTATATGTGCAATCCGCAAGACCTGTCCAACTCCAGCTCGGTTCATATATGCTTGTACTCAAGGACGCAAGTAGTAAGGAAATGGGGGTTCTGGAAGCTCTCGGTGCCGGTGCTCTGAGGATGTCCATCAATTATTGATTAACATCTGATAGCTTATCAGATTTGATTGATAAGTTATCAATCAAATCTGATTGTTGTGAGGGGGTATTTCTTGTATCTTTACCGCCTTATTTACAGGTCCCCTTAAAATTTTTCAAGTTTAAGCTGTGGAATTCCTTTGAAAACGCCGCCTCGCACCCCCCTAAATTTAAATTACGCAACCGCCTGGGGCATCCTCCCAAGCTTTGGGCCCGCTTTGGTGAGCTACCGTTGAACGGTGGAGCAATGCCAACGTGATGTTGTATTGCCTATCGCCCAGCCGAAGGAATGGAAAGTGGGGACATTTGTGCAAGAGTCGCATAGCAGGAATGTTACACCATGTCTGTAATTTTAAGTCTAAATTGTTTAACTTAAATTAGAAAACCTGAAAAGATTTTTATTTTCATTTTTTAGTTATAATTAAAAACTAATATAAAAACCTACACTGGGGCCTGGCTGCTTCGACTGTGCAGGCAAAGGCACAGGTGGCTGTCGCGTAAACTACGTAGAGCACTTGGCGCATTGAAAAGCACCCATGACAATCAAGCTCTAAAAACTTTGGCTTTTATTGAAACATGGTGTTAGTTCAGCACATACTAATGCTGAAACCTGATTGGCTACATTTTTTCAGTACAAAGCAGTCTGATTGGTTACTTTTTAGCAATAGTACAAAATGGTTTCGTACTGGAAACACACTAGTAAACTTTTTAGCCTACCCAATTCTTATTTCTATCTAAAATTTGTTTGCAAATTTGTTCACACTGTTAACGCTTTCCTTCTAATAACACAGTATGATAAAAAGATTTCATTCCAAATTCTTACTTCATTCTTGCATATATATAATCCGTCGTCTAATTGTATTAGCAGGCCTGTTTGAATTTGAATAAAACTGTAGAAAAATGGTAGTACCACTTTGACGAGAAAAGCATTCACAAAACCAGCGTGTAACCGTCTGCATGGCGTATTCTATTTTGTCCCAATTCTACTTTGTCCCAACGAATCTGATTGGCTGACGCGTATATTTGTTCAGCCAATAAACTATGAGATAGACTATATAGGCGGAGCATATCTATCTGTTATCTTAACTTATAGCTATCTTACTGTTCTTACTGTAGTTTTCACAATGCTGCAAATTTGTACAATACAGTTTTAATAAGAACAAAATAAGCAGACGTACAAAAATTATTGAAAGTTAATAAAGTAAATTGTGATTTTATTAACATGTTAAGCGTCCATCATAAAGGAGCCAAATGGCTCAAAGCTGACAAATAGTCCAAAATAAGAAATCCTTTTCTTCTGGTACTCAACTTAATTTCGCGGACTTCATTGATAGTTTGCCTAAAATTAGTTCACACGCTATTGCTAACTGGTTTTGAATATAAGATAATTTTAGTTAATAAATAAAAATTGTTGAAATAAGGTAAAAAGTTGTAGCAGTTAGCAATAATGAACCTAGGCAATTTGTGAAACAAGCAACTCTTGAATGAAACAAAATTATGAATGAAACCCTTTCTATTGATAATTCTTGCGTGGTATCACTGTTAACAAGTGTCTGCGGTAGGTTTTTGTTATTATCAGCACTTTCAGACTCCATGTTGGCTACGTTTTCCAATTAGATAATTGTTTTGCCCTCAATTTGTCACCTTAGTCACGCTCCACCTACTCAATTTTGATAGGCCTGTCAATCAAACAGCAACAGCCAATTATATGCATTGAGACAAAGTAGAATAAACCGTCTGCATGTGTTGTGTGTGCATAGTAGTATGTTTGTGTGTCTGCGCGTATGCGTTGTACGTATGTGTTTGTGTGTGAATGGACACTCAGACTGACCTGTTGATAAACATGAGACAGCAGTTACTAAATTAGTCATTACAATGCGTGTACGTGTGTGTGTGTGTGTGTGTGTGTGTGTGTGTGTGTGTGTGTGTGTGTGTGTGTGTGTGTGTGTGCGTGTGCGTGCCCACAGCCAAAACAAAAGAGTAATGTGGTCTACGATTTTTATGCAGTTGATATAGTTTAAGAATATGTGTATGTGTATGTTCCACTTTTCTTTGTCAGTCAGAGTGACCTTTTAAATGACATGTTTGCATAGCAGCTGTTTGGACAATTGGCAACAAAAAGTTTGGAGGGCTCTGAATTGCAATACAATGAAAAAATTACTCCCCCTATTAAAATTACTGAAATTTTGGTACCGCTTTCGTTCTGGAAACACAAAGCGACTAAAACGGGAAAGTTTATTCAAACTTTCATTCTGTCCAAATTTTTCTAACAGTGCAGTCGACAATTTTGTTTAGACAAGAAAATTTAGCTATATTTTAACTGTGCTTTTGCATAAATCCCACATAAGAATGCTCGCAAAACTCGGTTAAATAATTTTAGTTTGTTTTACATATTAACTTGTGAATAAAATGTTATTTTCATAAATAAAATAGAACTAAAAAAATGAAATAATTACAAAGCAAAAAAAACAGTAATGCACCAATGCCGCGTTTCAAGTCGCGGAGGAAGAAGTCAGAGGGCTTTATTTTTTAAAAAAACATTTCGTTCTACCTAATCCAAGAATGCACTAGTGGCCGTTGTGCGGAGGCATCCATGAAACATTTAGGTGTCTGATCCCAATGGTGGAGGTTCGAAAGTTTACTGTGTTAGCTTAATGTTTTAGTAAACTATCTAATACTAAAAAAGATTTTGCGTAAAGCACCAGTGCTCTTAAGAAAATTCAAAAAATTTTAAACATTTTCTGTTTCTTCAACTTCAACTGTTTTCTATTAAACGGAATTGAACGACAGCAAAGCTTGTCAGCAAGTGACTGGACGAAGAAGCCAACGTTCCAGCAGAAGGACTGGGACTGGGTGGAGAAGTCGGATTCACTGACGGTGCATCGGAAGAAGGATGGGGAGCAGTTCATTCAGAACTCTCCACCGCTCTGCATCAACCGCAACTATCTGGCTGCGGCTCAACGCCTGCTTGCGGGCATTGGGCATCAGTTGGATAGCGACCGGAAAGTGACTTTGGCCGTTACTCGACGAGATGATGGCAACCGGTTGGAGGTGGAGCTGATTTTTGTGCAGCAAAACATAGCTTTCTATCCAATAGTCAAAAATATTGTGCGTAAAGCACAAGTCCCCTTAAAGCCTAAGCGAATATGGGTAAACTTGGAAGGAAGCGTGGTAAAAGCTGTCGCAATAAATTGTGCCACTACCACTTGAAGCCTTTCAAGCTGGGACTGGCAGCCGAAGCTGAAGAAACCGCCGAAGAAGCCGGCGGAGGCTGAAAACCCGCCGGTGGTGGCGAAGCCTTCTTTCAGCATACAGCCGAAGAAGGCACAGATGTGCCCACTGCGTGGGCTCCAAACCACAAGGCTGGAGGCTCACGTGAAGCTGGAATGCGCCCCTAAGAGTTCCGTCCGGAACTCTGGGTACAACTGTAAGTAGTTGTACCCGCGGCTACAAACTGTGCTTCTACCCCAACAGCCTTCTTCAGGGCTACCAACTTTAATTAAACAATCTGTAATTAAATTTACCTACACACGTAGCACTTGTGAGTTGTCTGGTCTTCTTGACTATGGAATTTTAGGCGCGCCAAAGAATTGGCGGGAATTTAAAGAAACTGTCTGATACAGGGCATTACTTCAGCCTTTGCGTTGTAATACAACCCGATTGGCTGTTTACAACACAGCGCATAACATGTGATACAAGGCATTCGCTCAGCCTTTGCGTTGTAATACAACCTGATTGGTTGTTTACAACACAGCGCAAAACACACTAATGCTGAGCAGACAGCTCATAGTTTTCGTTCTGGAAACACACACTGCATATAAACGGCCAGCAAAGACAGTTTTTCGCCCTATGGAAGAAGGGCCTTGCGCGGGCTAGTGGCTATGCCCAGCGTTGGGAACATCAACTTCAGCCCAGCGCAGGGTTGTTTTTTGGTCAAAAATGGCGTCATTTGCAGAAATGAAACTTAAAAATGACGTTCAGAAAATAAAAATGACGAAGCTTTGACGAAAGGTTTTGAGCAAATATTAACGCTGATTTGGCCAAATTCGGCCTAGAAATTGAAAAAATCTCCAATTTTTTCTGGGGGCTGCCGCCCCCAGACCCCTGCTACTTAGTGGCTTACTCGTTTTTGTTATTAACTTTCATTAAAGCCTTTGCATGTGTACACTAGTATATTTATATACATTTGTAGTGCACTATCTCATGTGACGTTCTGCTTCTGACGTGATTTGCATTTAATTTCTCGGCTCCAAAAAATTTCTGATACGTCTCCATTTGACCAAATTTGGCCTAAAAATGAAGCATTCTCTAATTTTTGAGGGTTGTCGCTCTTAGACCCTTGCATTCTTGTGGCTTACTGTTCTTCAAATTTTAGCTCTGGGGCCGTATTCTCAAAATTACCTGGTAAAGTTAGGCTAACTTTACCCACCCACAGATAAGGTGAAGGTAAAGTTAATTCTCTGGGTAAAGGTAAAGTTAAAATTGAAAACAAGGTTAACATGGACAGTTGAGGTTAAAAATTTGCACAATACATTAACTTTACCTGCAAAACAAGATAAAGCACTTTTCTGAGCCGAACATTAAAGGTAACCTTAGCTATCGCGTTGGCCTTACTCATTGTTTGAGAATACGACTTTACCTTCACCTTACCTGCGGGTACAGTTAGCCTAACTTTACCTGCAGGTAATTTTGAGAATATTGAGAGCATTCGGTCGGCCAAATTTAGTATAATGTTCGGATAATATATATCCGCTGTTATCGGCAAATTTTCGTGTTAAATTCTGGGTTTTTTGGGCCAAAACGTTAGCATTGGCGAAAGTTGTTGAGAGTGCTAAAACTTTTTTGGTCGTTTCAGCCAATTTGCTAAATGGTATTCGGTAGATAAAAGATAAATACCGATAAAAAATAAATTAGGTAGAAAACTCTCCCAATTGACCGTTTTTTGCCATTAAATAGGTACAAAAATTTATTGCAAAGTGAGTACCTACATCAGTGGAGGGGAGCCAGCCCCTCAAGCCATAGCGCCCTACACGGTCCACTGTAGGGACCTGACGCACCAGGGCTTTGTAACGGAGATGAGCACCGCACCCGAGGGTGGACACGCCAAAAGATAGTTACATATGCGCGGGTTACCTTTAGCTTTCCCTTTATTATTACAAAAAATCTAAAAGTCAGGCCCTCTCCGATTTTTTTCGCTTTAAATTTGACCGAAATCTTCGACACATAGACGTACAAGGGAGGTCTGGGGGGAAAGCTCCCCCCAGATTTGGGATTCCGGGACAAGCAAACCCTCAAAGTTAAAAAAGGTCTCCCGAAAACTAGAAATTTGCCCCAGATTGCTTTAAAATGAGCAAAAAGCTAAAAAATTTCGAAAAATATACACATTTTATAAAAATCCCCCTTTTTAGGCCGTTATGAGTTCAAGTCCCCCAATATGTCGGACAAGACCCCCTAAAATTTTGAAAAATCCGGGACGAGCCCCCCCAGACTGAGATTCCATGTACAAGCATCCATGTACAAAAATCACAACAACTTTGGGTACCCCTCCCCTTCCCCCTGGTGAGAACATTCCGTCGGTGGTCGGTGGTCGACTTAATTTTGACCCCATGTCAAAAAAAATCGCAATTTAGTAATTACTAATTTACATTTTTTTGGCCAAAAAACACAGATTTCAACAAATTTTGGCCAAAATTCAGGTGCAAAACCGCTTAACTTTCATAAAAATGCTGATTTTTTTAAATTTTGGCCTAAAATTTTCTCTCGGAACGCCACTGTAAGATAACGCTAACTAATAGCAATATTGCTGCAGCGCACGCCAGATTGATGAAATCCGATTTTGAAAAAAAACCCTGGCCCAGCGCAGCCAGTCAGTAGCAGCGAGACCAGCTGCAGCGGCAGCGAGACCAGCAGCAGTGGCAGCGGGACAAGCAGCAATGACAGCGGGACGAGCGGCAGCGGGACCAGTAGCGACGGCAGCGGGACAAGTAGCGGGAGCATCTCGGGACTACCGCTGGGCTGTGTGTAGTTATCCCACCAGCTCTTTTCAGGGCTAATTGATTAATGTAGGGTTTTGAAAGGGAGAGATGGGGCCGGCGGGATCAGCAGCGGGAGCTGCGGGATGAGCGAAACCGGCAGCGGGACAAGCCAGACCAGCGGGAACAGCAGCAGTGGACCTGCGGAGATAGCAGCAGCCGCGCCAGCACTGGAATCAGCAACGAGACCAGCAGTGACAGCTGTGGGACGAGGGGGGGAAGCGGGGACAAGAGCGGGACCTGTGAGACGAAGAGGTTGTGTGTATTTATCCCACCAGCCCTCTTCAGGGCTGATTGATTATATTGATTAAAGGAAGGGTCTTGGGTGGGGGGGAAGGCGGGGCTTATTGGTTAGTAAAAGGAGGGGCTTTGGTGTTGGGGGAAGGCGGAGCTTACTGGTTAGTAAAAGGAGGGGCTTTGGTATGGGGGAAAGGCGTAGCTTATTGGTTAGTAAAAGGAGGTTTTCCAAATTTTAAAGGGGACTTGTAAATAAGGCGGTAAAGATAAAAGAAACACCCCCCTCACAACAATTAGATTTGATTGATAACTTATCAATCAAATCTGATAAGCTATCAGATGTCAATCAATATTTGATTGACATCCTCAGGGCACCGGCACCGAGAGGTTCCCGAACCCCTATATCCTTACTACTGGCGCAGAGACAAAGACAGGCACAAATTTCGATCACGCTGCTGTGAAAAACTGACGGAAGCGATTCAGCTAAATTTTTGCGTGACCTACGGAAATGACCCCCAACGTTCTTCGTACAAAACATTAACATTGTATTAACATAGTA
>JASANF010010412.1:0-31900 GCA_030248245.1 Trissonchulus sp. WLG1_4 | reverse complement strand
AGGTTCGTCGTGGCGGCCTTGCGATGTCAAGAAAGGGAGAGGGGATTCTTACAGAAAGAACGACAGCATCATCATCATCAGAATGACCCAGGGGGGATTCGAACCACCCATCTCTGGATCTGCTGACCAGCGCTCTACCGTTGAGCTACTGGGCTGACAATGAACTGTCGTAAATCCCTTTAAGTACTCTAGGGTGCCTGTCTTACTTCACAGTAGTGCTGGGAGGTATATACTTATAGTCATCCTGTTTTTACCTTGTTTAGCTGATTGATCCTAAAATGCCCAAAACGGGCCTGTTGATCAACAACGTGCCCATTCCCTCGCCCACCGACGAAGCACTGAACGCCCTGCACAGTCTCAAGTTGGACTCCACGCCCATGCTCGTAGTGCTGTTCGATGTGAAACGGACATGGTGGGATTAAGGGGATTAGTGTGATGTGGTTATTAAGTGAAGGTAGCAGATTAAGGGGGCGATTAAGTGGATTGATAAGTTTAATGTGATTATAAAAGATGGTGCATCGAGTGGGTTCAGTGGAGTAGAGTAAGGAAGAATAAGCGGATGAGTTTAATGTCTTTTTAGGTGGTAGATTAAGTGGATTAATGGGGAGAGGATTATTTCGTTAAGACGATTAGTATAAGTTGATTTGATCTTGATGTACATCAAGTTGGATTACCGGATAAAAAGTTCAAATTCACCAGCTTTACTTATTTTCACGTATGTTACGCACCTTTACCTCATACAAGAATTTAATTGTTAGCTTGAAGGTGTACTTTTGGTTCAGTGCATTTGCCAGTGTATTTACATAGGCAAAAGTGTGCAAATCGTTGTCTGCCTTTGCAGGCATTGGGTGACGCGCAGTCAGCTGGAGCCGTTGGGCGTGGACGACGAACTGGACGATTCCAAACTGGACACTGCCAGAACCGAAAAGGACAAAAAGGCACTGGCCAAAGCCTATGCTGACGCCATTGTGCACAAGTGCGTTTGGTTGGCCACAATTCCATGTCAGATTGGTTTGCACCACGCATCCCTACAAATTGTCAACATTTGTTCAAATCTGCACACAACTCCCCCTAAAGTGCGCTTTTGTCCCTAAGCACACGGGGACAAAGACAAATTTTGATCAGATGTTCTGCGTTGAAGAATATTGACAGCAGCGTTTCGGTTAATTTTTTGATTTTTTGTGTACGATCTGGAAGTGATTCGAAACGTGTTCATATTCGGTTATTTTCTTAAATTTGTGTAAGGACAAAGCAATAAGGACAAAGACGAAGATCATAAGGACAAAGCAATAGGGACAAGGACAAAGATCAATACGAACTAGGCCTTTAATTTACTCACCTGTCCGTGAAGAAGTAGTGTATAGTTGAAAAAGATCACGTCGTAAAGCAGGATTTTTCTGTTGTGATCCGTAGTTTTATTTGTTTCAGGTGCAAAGTGACGGGAGCTCCGATTCCGCCACATCTCAGGGAACAGTATTCTGATGACGAACTGGATCTATGATGGCTCAACTGGGAAGATTTTTGTATAAGACGAAGGGATCAAGTGGATTGAATCCCAGTGGACATATTAGCAGTTGTTCTTTTTTGTTCGTTTTACTTCTTCTCACTGATAACGTATTGTTGCGTTATTTCATATGTTAAGTTTTATGTTTTGTAAAGTTATGCCGATAGCATTGTATTTTTTAGTTCTTTTACGTTATCCCGATTTCCTGTTGGATTACTGCTAGTCGACCCGCCTAAATAAATATAAGAGTAGAATAAATAAGTAAATAAATAAAATAAATAGCTTAAAATTCATGAAGCCTGCTGAAAATATTGTTTTGGCTGTTTTTGGGCTGTTTGTCTCGCTTCTGGCGCTGGTCTGAACAGACGTCTGGATAATTTCAGCAGCTATTTGCTGTTCTCTTGACGGCTGACATTTGTTCTGTTCGTAATAAGATAGTATGTTTTGTCTTAGTGCTCAACATTTTTAATCAGTCTTTTTAGCTCAAGGCTGACCAAAAATTGCTGGACCCCAAGACAAAAAGTGACATGCGATTTCATTACGAAAAGAACGAATTTACAAGCATCAGGAGTACAGCGAGTAGTTTGTCTCGTCGTCCTGCAATATTTTCGGTCAGGCTTTAGGTAAAGCCTGGCCAGAAAATGGTGAACCCTGAAACAAACAGGCGTTTGTGACTACTCGCTGTACTCTTGATAATGGCATTTTGTTCAAGTCGTAATGAAATCGCGTGTTTCTGTTTATCTCAGGGTCCAGTATTTTTTGGTCGGACTTTTAGTTTCTGTCTATTGTGGAAGCGGATGCTGTGTGTTCACGAAACCACAGTGGCGATAGGACTGTATATTGCTATTCAGATTGTGTTTGTACACTAGGAACTAGTCCTATGTTTGAGAAGTATTTTTCTCGTTTAAAATTGAATTAAGGGGATCAGATTTAAATTTCTGTTTCAAATACCTAACCAGTAATGAGATTCATACTCAGACTTGAACAGTGGCGTAGCCAGAAAAAAATTTCGGGGGGGAAATGACTTTTCGATTTTTTTGAAATGTGTTAAAATGCACTGATTGCGATTTTAACGCAAAAAACGACACATTACCATTTTTTCGGTCAAAAACAAAGGGGGGACCCTTGTGTAAAATTTCAGTCGAAAAAATTTCGGGGGGGGGGATTCCCCCATTCCCCCCCCCCCTGGACGCCCCTGGACTTGAAGACTAATGCTAGGAAAGCTTAATATTTAGTTTATTTTGATTATTATTTGATGAAAGATACAGATTGATAAGTTTAATATATAATTTTCGGACTGGGTTGTCGTCCATGACCCTAGATACCCTCGTCGACTCCATGAGTGTTTCCATTTCTGGCTTTTTAATACTGTGACTAGTCCTAAGATTTTTTATTCGCATTCGCTTAATTTGTGTTAATGTAGTGTAAGAGGATCGATTCATACTTTCAGTCGTATGTCCGTTTAGCCGATATATGCGACGAAATCAAACGAATTGAGTTGTTTGTCACCACTCACCACAATAATGAAACTCGATTTTTTAGAAGAAAAGGAAAATATTCGAAGAGCTTGAATTTTCAAAAATCGTTAAGTTAGTATGAATCGACCTTTCAGCTGTAATCTTTTGCCGTTAGTCATTTAGTCATGTTAGATTTTTCATTCCTTAGTGCGTGTATAATTTATGCTGTTTCTGTTTGTTTTGGTGAGTAAGAATATGAATAAGAGTGAGAATATTCGTTTTGTTTTGTGGCTGTTCGTGGTTTGGAGAATTAAAGTTTTATTCACTGCCAATTTGATGGTGTTTTTGATTGTCAGTTTATTGTAGAAACGAATTTTTTGTGGAAGCTTCAAATGTACAATATCTGGGGTTCCGAAGTGTGGAATAATCTAAGGGCATTGGCTCGCTCTACAGACGATCAACTTACTTGGAATTTTTTCGGACACGTGTCCGTCATCCGCCAGTTTTTTTGTAAAATAAAATTGGTTTGTCCCGTTGTCCACTGGAAATTGATATCAGTTGTGAATATAGACCACAATTATAAGCGTACAGAACCGATTTTTGTAATCTTTTTTGCACCATATTTCATCTAGTTTGACTGAGATCTTCAAAAATACAATTCCCATCGGATCCTTGTGGACGCCCCCAGAGGTCCAGAAGTATCATACCGAAGATTTAGTCGCCACGACCAGGAGGTTGTTTGGAAAGAAGACCTTCTGCTTGGAACAACGTCTTGTTGTAGAATACAACCTTCTTTTTGCAGAATAGAGGGTTTGGGTGCTTTGCCCAGCATAGAGGGTATTTTAACAAAAGCATTTTTTCCTGGAATAGAGAGTCCGTTGCCCCGAATAGAGGCTTTGCCACGAATAAGGGTTGTTTCGAAATGTGACCGGTTCTAGCCTGCTAGGGTACCGGTTGTGATTCAAGTGGAACCAATCCAGTCTGTAGTTATTTGTCTGCTACAAAAGGTCTTTCTTCTAGCTCGTCATTTGGCTACTATTGTGGAGGGTTGTCTGGCTTGACAGGACTGCCCAAAAAAGTGAGGCGTTTATCGATCGTCGTCCCGTTGTTTCCTGCTGGCGAATTTGAGATTATGGTGACAGCCGGATGGATTCTTCGCTCACCTGCTGACTTATATCGACTGATTTCGCCGATCACTTGGTGTCAGCGTCGATGCATTAAACGATTTGTCGCCATTAGTCAATATCGGTATGATTTTATAAAATATGTTTGATTGCTTTGAAGTTTCTGCCGTACATCGGCTTAGTTGTTAGAAGTTCGAAATATCAAATCGCTAACTTTGCAGATTCTGCGCGCTGATTGGCTGGTTCACCGGTGTCGTTTTGTTCGACTGAAGGGCCAATTTTGACGAGAGCGTTTGCCTTAGCAGTGTATATAAGAGTGAGACACTATTATGTTCTCTTGCTGGTCCACTAGTAATATTTTAGTCAGGCTGGGAGTGTCCTCAGGGCAATAGTAAATCATAATATAATAGCCTAATACCAAATTGGGGGGCGTGTATTTGACTCACCCCTCTGGCCCGTTTGTGGTTCACAGTATTGAAACTACCTACATGGCATTTTTGTTCCTTCTAGAGAAGGAACTATTGTTTTGAAATCAACTCTGCGTAGTGTAAAAGCAGCAGCCACATGTTCTTCAGCGCATATGATTAACATGTAAAGTCAGTATGGGAACCGACAGCTCTTTTTTCAAAGACAAGTCTTTTTTTTATAATTTTTCATGAAATAATAGTCAACAACACTTTTGCACATATATTAAGCTGTCATTTGCTAGAATTTCGTTATTTAAAATTTTATTGTATGGTAAATTTTCAGACTAGATCCACATGCTAAGATTGTGTCTGACTGCTGTCTGTTTTCATGCTTTCTTTCTACATAGTAATAACCAAACATTGCTATTTATTGAATTGGGGTGGTCGAGTGGTCAAAAGCGCTTTAAACGAAGATTGTCACAGACTACGTCAAGGGTTCGACCACCCAGCGTTGTTTTTCTTGCAAAAAAAATTACGCAACTTTTGTCTGCAAAAACTTTTGACAGGACATTTTCTTGTCGAAACATGCAATGAGAAATTTTCGGCAACTAGGACATGTGTTTTTGACCAATTTGTTGAATTCAGCACCTATTAACAACTGAAACTAAATCAAGCATTTACACAGGTATTAGTGCTTTCTATACATGGTGATTGGAAATACATAAAACAACGGTGACGCTGAAATATTTTGGATAACATAAGCAGAATTTGCACTCGGCGAAGGAACCTTGCCCCTTTTGGGGCCTGCTTGTTAATTTGGAAAGCTTATGGGTTGGGCTGATCAAAAGCGGGGGGGGGACAAAAACTCAGTGTCCCCCACCCCAGAAAAAATGCCAGATTTGTGTTAAATGCTCGTTTTGAATCAATAATGTTATCAGTCAAAAATGTCCGGAAGTCAAGCCGTAGTGAAAGTTTTAGCTGCAAGTCGTCATCCGTGCCGGAAGCTGTTGTATCCAAGCCAACCGCGTCAGGAGTAGACTTGAATGACATTCCACTGTCAAGAGTACGCAACTTTTGCATCATTGCTCACGTCGACCATGGCAAGAGTACACTGGCCGATCGGCTGCTAGAAATCACTGGGACCATCGCTCCCTCTGGCAATAATGCACAAGTGTTGGATCGCCTGCAAGTTTGTTCCACTGCTATTTGCCCATAATTTGATCAACTACTGCGGATATGTTAATGTCCGAGTTTCTTGTTTTTTTAAACTCACGACTGGAGTCTAACAAAAATGCTGCGACCTGTGACAAAAATAAACACTACGATTATATTATTTAAAGAGCAAAATTGTAACTATCAAAAGAGGTAGGTAGTCACGAAAATCACACCGCATATTTTCTCTCTAGGGTTCAGCTCAGCTCACTTTTGGTAGAGCTGTATAATTGCGCCATTATAGGTATCATTTCTATCTTCAGCAGTTTTGTGGTACTGGGCACTGGCTTATGTATCGGTTTTCTTTTTTGTCAATTTTTTTACGTCCAAGACGGCATGTTTCAGTCGTAATCACTCTTGTATTTCCATTTTTTTTGTTTTCAGGTAGAACGTGAACGTGGTATCACAGTGAAGGCGCAAACCGCCTCAATGATCTACGTGAAGGACGACCTGCCCTATTTGCTGAATCTCATCGATACGCCCGGTCACGTGGATTTCTCCTACGAGGTGCTTCGATCTGTGGTCGCTTCGGACGGAGCAATCCTATTGGTCGACGCCAAGCAAGGTAGAGCGATGACAAGAGTTCTGCCTAGAATACATGAAAATGGAGGTTGGAAGCTTTAAAACAGGACTCGTGTTGCAAAGCCTTCAATTTTTAGCTTGTTTTTAAAGGGCGATTTTACTTACAGATATAATAATATGTGGTCTAAAGTGATACTAACGATTAAGATTTGATTGTAGTTTTTAAAGCTATTTTCCAACTTACAGCGAACTTTTCCGAAATTAAACTAAAATAGTATGTGTTAAGATTCTCGAAAATTCTTAGTTTAAGCCTAGCTACTATATACATTAGCTTACAAACACGAAAAATACAAAATAAAAAAAAGATTCTGCGGAAGGACTTTACTACAGACAAGTTCAACGTATGCTCACTAGATGAGGCTTTTTTAATGAAAGATAAGAGTAATTCACAAGCTAACACTAACGTATATTCTTTCGGAAGGTTAGTCAAACACTTTTTTGTTCAAAAAAAGTAAATGTTTGTGCTTAAGGTCATTGCATAGCGTCAGGTTTTGCATTCCAGTCAAAAGTCGATTGAAAAATCATTAACAGCCCATATAGCTTTTTTGTTTTTTAGGCATACAAGCCCAAACTGTAGCCAACTTTTGGTTAGCTTTTGAGCACAATATCAAACTATTGCCTGTTCTGAACAAAATCGATCTCAGTGGCGTAGACGTGGGCCAAGTTGCCAATCAGATTGAAACAATGTTTGATTTGCCCGCCTCCGATTGCATATCCGTTTCTGCCAAGGTTGGCACTAATATTGCTGACCAACTGCTACCTGCCATTGTTGATCGGTGAGCTGCAACTCTGAATAATTTGTCTGGAGTAAACTAGCTTGAGAATAAAACCCGGTTTATACTTGTCCTTTGGCTGTCCTTTTGTCCTTTTGGTCGTCATTTTATCCTTTTTCTTTTATTCGGTTGTCCTTATGAAAAGGTGAAAGAAGTAAACTAATCCTTTTTAACGAAGAAACAGGCTGGTTTTTTCGGTAATCATTAACTATTTACTAATTGAGATTAAAAAAAGTTGTTGCTTATTTATTGCGTGCCGCTGAGTTAGTACCTTCAAACTATGTAAAGTATTTGGCACTAAGGCCCGCTTCCCTCTGCAGGTTTATATAAGGTGTAAGGTTTAAGGTTTGAACCTTTATTCACACTGTCAGTTTAAGGTTGAACGTACAGCAAATAGAATGTCACGCCACTAATTTTCCCACGGTGACTTGCATTGCTACAGCTAGTAGCTATTCTCAAGCCGTCAACTAAAAAGCTTGAATTTTTCAACACCGTTAAACCTTAAACTTTAACTTAAACTTCAAACCTATGTAGTGGGAATGTGCAATATGCTCACATCATGTTCTACGTTAAACCTTAAACCTGCAGTGGGAAGCGGGCATTACATCTGTCGCACATTGTAAACTGTAAATGCTTTTTCAACGTATTAGATTTAGACTTATCTAGATTAATAACACGGTATTGATTAATGCAACACAAAGAAAGTTGGCACTTTTTCGCATAGCTGGATTAGCTTTTAGTGCTTAGTTTTCACTACGTTTCGTTTAGATAGTCACAAATGTTCAGACTAATTTTTGTGAAGTCGGTAATGTTTATTACTCTTATAGAATTGGAATTATATTGTCTTTTAGTTTGCCACCCCCATCGAGCAGTCGGGAGTCCCCGTTGCGAGCGTTTGTGTTCGATTCCTGGTTCGACAAATATCGTGGCGCCTTCGCCTGTGTGGTCGTCCGAGACGGCAGCATTAGAACCGGCCAGTGGGTCGCGTCCGCTCGATCTAAAAAGGAGTACGAAGTTAAAGAGGTATAATTGAAGTTATAGGCAAGTCGAAACCTTAGTCGGACAGGTTTGGTTCCTCAAATCAAATTCTTTATAGATTTATAATTTTATAAATGCTAAATAAAGATTTGAACGAGGTCCATGGATGCCTCTCCGACGTTTAGAAGCAAATTGAAGAATTGTTTATTACAATTCTGAACAAATCAGGCGCATAGGTGATTTAAAAACAGGATAAAATATTGAATTTCAAACAATTTGAATACGTCAGACCCATAGGTGATATGAAATCAGGATATAGAATACCACAAAATATCATTTTATGATTCCAGGTCGGCATTTTCAATCCAGACGCTTTACCCGTAAACGAACTAGTAGCCGGTCAAGTGGGCTACCTCTGCGCCAATATGCGTAGTGTTTCTGAAGCCTGCATTGGCGACACGCTGACGCTCAGGGGCGCCACCGTAGAGCCACTGCCGGGATTCAAGCCCATGAAATCGATGGTCTATTCCGGACTCTATCCCGTGGACCCGGAACAATACACGACCGTCCGAACGGCCTTGGAACAATTGGCGCTCAATGACCCCGCCGTCACGGTGGTGGCTGATCATAGTCCTGCTTTGGGTATCGATTTATTGATTATATTTAGGGACAAACTATGGGGTTATTAGGTGATTGTTGTAAAGAAATAAAACGAAAGTACATTATTTTGTTTCGTTGTAATTTGCTAGTAAGTTTTCATCGATTTGATTAAACTTAAGGGGGTAATTGCGTTTTTAGGTGTTTTTTTAAACTACCATAACTGCACTTAACCTCAACAAAAACTAGAGCGGTCTTTCTTACATTTTTTACACCTTCTAGCTTTGAAAAACTATATTTAAAAGCAGATTATCTTTTGCAATTTTACTGCTGCTATCATTTGAATACACCCCATCAGCGGTTTTTTTGACTAATTTTTGCGCCACAGTTATGAAACTCAAGATCAGCCAACAAGTACTAAACTTTTTGCAGTTATGCACTGACATAATATCCCCACCCTTTTTTTGATATAGTTGATAAGTCGTTTCTACGTTGAGAAAATGACATTTTCGTGCAAAAATCACGTAATTTGACTTTTCTCTAAAATTTTCAAAAGCCCATAACACCGACTCTACAAACTATTTTTAGAAAAGGGATTAAACAGGTGGCGATATTTTCCTAAAGATAATGTGGTTAAAGTTTCGAAGCCGTAGTCCGTTTTTAGCTTGAGTTCTGTGGGCGCAAAAATTACACTGAAATGTCAAAAACCACGAAAACGACATTACCCCCTTAAGCTGCAACCCTTAGCGCCAGAAGATAATCATTACTTCACGCAAGACAACCAACCTATTAAAACCACCCTAAACCGAAGTCGATTTTAGCTGTCTGCAATGGTGTTGTGTTTCATGTCACGGCTGGCGGCTTGGCTTTCTGGGCGTGTTGCACATGGAGGTGTTCACTCAGCGGCTGGAACAGGAATACGACTGCTCCGTCATTCTCACCGCACCCTCTGTCTCCTATAAGGCGGTGCTCAAGGTAGACATTTATAATATGTGATGTGGATGAAAAATTTTTTACCGAGCCACATTTTTTTGGAGTAAATCAATGATTGAAAAGCGTAGAGTTGAATTAAAATGTATTACATTTTATTGTCTTTCTTATGTTTTTTTGTAAAGTTTAATCATTGTCTTGCTTATTTATATTTCGAAATCACAATAATATTGAATTACCAAAATAATTGTCTAAAAGCGTATAATTGGTTTTTCTTTATTATTATTTCTTGATTTTTTATTTTTAACCTTTTAAATTTTTTAATTTAAATTTTAAAATTTGTATTTAACAATTTTTAAGTTTTGTATTTAACAATTTTTAAGTTTTTTATAGACTTTCTAACTTATAAAATATGGTCATGTGCAACATTTATTTTTTCAATTGTATAATTTTAGCCCATTGAATCGATTCGAAGACGACACGGAGGGCAAGCCGAGATCGATATTATTGATCCATCGAAATTCCCAAACAATTCTGAAGTTGATCATTTTCTAGAACCCGTAGTAAAAGCTACCCTTTTGTTCCCTGTCGAATTGCAGGGCAAAATTATGCAACTCTGTAAAAAACGTCGCGGAAGTCAACTGGGTAAGTTTTTTACTTATAGCTTTACAAGCATTATTATAGCGTTGAGCCAGAAAAAATAGAAAAAATTATGCCGTCCGTAATACGTCAAAGATGGCTGGTTTGGTGTTACAAAAACTACTCATATACTTAGTTAATATATAGTTTTGAGTCTGCTAGTATGAATCGTCAATCTTTCTTGATCAGTGGTGATAAAACTGTCCTCACTTGAAGAAGGTTCAAATCTGAAAGTAGATTTTTATTAATAAATTATATAAACTGGATTAGATTACTAGACTATATTAACGTGATGTACGGGGTTGAAATAACATTTTGACGTAGGCCTCCTCTGAAATCAAGACGTAAAAAACTATACGCCGTGTCATACTCTTCCCCTTATGTACTCTTGCTTTCAGCCATCGAGAGCATTGACCAGAGTCGCATGATGATGCTCTATCGACTGCCCTTCTCCGAAATGATCACTGACTTCTACGACGAGCTGAAGCAGATCAGTTCGGGCTACGCCAGTCTGGACTACGAGGAGGACGGCTACGAGCCCGCTGAGCTGCTCAAGCTGGATGTCGCGCTCAACAAGCGAAACATTGAAGGTGATCCATTGATTGGTTGATCGGCTGATCGATTGGAATATTGACTTATGATTGATTGAATAATGGATCGACTATTAGTTTTTTGTAGATTGATTGATTTATAGATGATAAATTGCTTGATCGATAGATGATTGATTGGTTGATAGATGGTAAACTGATTAGTTCATGGATAGATCGATACATTTAGATAATGGCTTGATTTAATCCTTCATTGATAGTCTATAAGAGAGCGACATAGCCGGATCACTGTAACTTTTTATGCCAGCGTACTACGTTTGTTCTTTGAGCTCCGTTCGGTTATAAGTATGCGTTAACTGTTAAGCCTAGTTCATACTTGTCCTTGTCCTAATTTCTGTGGTTTGTCCCTGAGCAATTCTAAAAATATCTCTTCTGACAAATATTACCATTTTGGCACGACCAAAAACATTGCTGAGATAGCCCAAATTTGACCTTGTTCTTGTCTGTGTCCTTCAGGATGAGTAATTTGAACCTTGTTTTAACGTGCACATTTCTGTTTTAATTTAATCAAAGTCTGACTAAAAAATGCTGGACCCTGAGACAAAACGAAACCGCGATTTCACTAACAGCAGGCGAAGAGAACAAATTACTAGCATCAGGAGTACAGCGAGTAGTCTCAAAAATTACACCACCTGTTTTGTCTCAGGGTTCAGCAATTTTTGGTCAGACTTTAGTTTCGCAAACTAAACCCGATAATATGCCTTTCCACTTTCTAGAGTTCTCCATAGTGGTTCCGAAGGCTGAAGTAAGATCTCGGGCGCGTGAACTCTGTGCGAAACTGAAGCATGAGATTCCACGGCAATGGTATCAGGTGGCAATACAGGCCAAAGTGGGCAACCACATCTATGCCAGGGAAAACATTAAAGCATTTCGTAAGATTTCAATCTTTTTTGTCATTTTGGAGCACTTCTTGCGCCCCTAGAACATTTAGGGTAGATTTCACTAAGGTGATTTTACTAAACCAATGGTTATACGTACGCTTTGTATGATTTGCACATAATTTCATTACGAAAAGTCGCCCGAGTTTTTACGAATTTTGTCTAGTTTGTTAAACCCGGGTTTATGCTAGGTAAGTTGAAATCTCAGCAAAACAGAGATCTGGGCCCAATTGTATAAACATTTCAACGGCCGTTGAAATGAACGGCCGTTTAAATAGATTGAATTTTATAAACGATGAAATCGTGTGATTTTGGCAGAGAAAAATGTGAATTTCAACAGTGATTTTATAAAGAAAAGTCCCTTGAGATAACCGGCCGTTGAAATGAACGGCCGTTCAACGGCCGTTGAAATTTCAACGGAGAATTTTAAGATTTTTAAAACATAATTTCGTGTGACTTCATAAAAAAAGTCCGTTGAGATAAGCGGCCGTTGGACGGCCGTTCAACGGCCGTTGAAATTTCAACGGAGAATTTTAAGATTTTTAGAACATAATTTCGTGTGATTTAGTTGCAAAAAAGGAAAGAAAATTGCCCATTTTTGCTAATATTACATTCCCAAACTGCTGTGTAATTTTTTACTAGTAATAATTTGAAAATTTTATTTTTTATGTTAAATTATTTCATCAACTACATATATAAAGTTATGAATTTAAATTAAATTTAAGTTTTTAATTATCAATGCTCCTTTGCTATTTGATGTTAACAAGTAAACACTTTTCAACAAATTTTAAAAATTGCATATTTTCAACGGAGTTTTGTCGGTCCGTTGAACTTACGGCCGTTGAAATTTTCAAAAATTTTGAACGAGTAGTTGGAAAAAATGATTAGTCGCGTGTTTTCAACGGAGAAATTTCTGAAAATCCGTTGATTTTAACGGAAAAATTTCGTTTATAAAATCGCTGTTAAAATTGCTGAAAACCTCCGTTTTGAAAATTTTCAACGGACTTTTATACAATCGAAACATTTTGAACGGCTGTTGAATATGTTAAATAGCAATGGAGAAAATGTAGATTTCAACGCAGAATTTTTCAACGGCCGTCGAAATAAAAGACCGTTGAAATTTTTATAAAAATCAGCAAAATTTCAACGGCCGTTGACATTCTTTATACAATCGGGCCCTGCTGTGCTGTAAGGCTTGAATTTTCAGCTGAGTTAAAACCCGCGTTTATCAAATTAGGCTAAATTTGTAATGAATCAGGCGACATTTCGTAATAAAATTACAATACGCAAGTCATACAAAGCGTACGTAAAATCATTATTTTAGTAAAACCACCTTATTGTGAAATCCACCCTTAGTGTCGATTTCTTTTTTCAGTGGTATATAGTTTATTTACTTTGCAGAACTATTGGGGTAAAATCACGTCAATTACGTCGAAGTATAAATATAATTTAGCTATTGTATGGTTCAAAGTTCGCTGGATTTACGGCTGTATGTAGGTATTGTGGGCTGTAGCAGAAATTTTATTATTCTTTTTTATTAATTTTTTATTTTATTTTATTGGTTGCTATTATGTGGAAATCAAGCCTTAGGGGCGAACACACTTGGATCTACGAGACTAACAATATTCTAAATTGCTATGCTACAGTAGTTCGTGTGAAGAAAGATTTCCGTGTTGGTTGTAGGTTAGATTTGAACCACACGGTTGGGATTGGGGACTAGTAAATTAGGCAGTAAGAAAAAAATCTATCTGTTTTAGGTAAAGCTGTGGCGGCAAAACTTTACGGCGGCGATTTGACCAGGAAACGAAAACTGCAAGCTCGACAAAACGAGGGAAAACGACGAATGAAGGAATTGAATCAAGTTCAGATTCCGAAAGAAGCTTTTAGGAACGTTATGAAAAAATAACTGCATATTGTTTTTTGTATATTTTTTCTGGTCAGTAAATAATATTCATTTATTACTGTGTATTTTTCATACGCTGTAGTTGGTGCTATATTATATAGAGAATTAGCCATGTACATTATAAGTGTAATTTAACCCATTTCATGCCCAGAAAATCATACCTATTTGCACTCTACATGATAAACTACCATTTCTGGGGCTACAAAAACTTGACTAGTCAGTCAATGGTTTTGTGAACTGTTTTTTTTGTTGGAGTTGTAGACATTTGTATGAACTTATTAAGCGGCAATGTTTAGTCCTATTGCCACTCAACGAAACCTATGCTTGATTAAGCAATGTGCAGATGGGACTTTTCTCATCGCAGCAATCGTATTTTCATGATAAGTTTCCCATGTATCACGGTTTTTAAATGCCTCGAGGAAACGGCGATTCGGCTATAGCCAATTATTATACACTGATTAGCAAAAGAGGCGGCCATAGGTAGCTGTTGCAATTTTCAGCAAATGTTTGAGTATGTCGTCAATATATCTGTACATATATTTCAAGTTTTTGTTCCTTCTAGAGAAGAAACTATTGTTTTGAAACCAACTCTGCGCAGTGTAAAAGTAGCAGCGGTGAATAGCTGAATGCCATTCGTAATGGTTGTGGAGCCGAAGCATGCTGATGATAGCGAAATATGGATTACACAAAAGTAGGCTAAATTAGTATTTGTTGACGTCGCAGTAACGGTGGACGTTGTTTTAAGAAAAAAATACTTTCTCACATCAGATCCAAATATAATGTAGAGATAAGGATTGATCGCACTATTTATCGTTCCAAACGTACCAAGGAGAAAATCTCTAGTTGCAGTTGTGATAAATTCATGTTGCTGCAACCAAATCCCAAGCCAATACGTCGCTACACACATGAAATAGCAGCAACAAATCAGACCTGCTTGCAATGCCAACGTACGTTCTTTTTTAGCTTTGGACGTCTGTTGATTGGCATGCTTTTTGAACGCTATAAATAGTGTCGCGTACGTGACAATTACCATAACAAGTAAGCTTGTACATGCTGATTTCATAAGAAATTCCATATATGAGCTACAAACTGTCTTTTTGCGCAAGAACATGTACAATGCGTACCCTTTTTCAGTGTCGTAATAAGCTCCGCAGCTGTATACAATTACAAGTAAAAACAGGGAAAAAAGACAGCTTGATAGAATCGCCACGTAGGTTTTATAATCAGAAAAAATGACAAGGTACCTTTGAGGAAACAAAATCGCAGCGCACCGATTGATACCAATTATCAAGACATGTATTAGCTGATTACTAATACACACCATAACTGTAAAAAATAGTACATTTGTAAACCAGAAAGGAAGTAGAGCTTTTCCGATGGTGTTGAATGAGAGAGTTATAAGCATTTGGAATAGAATTAAGGAAATATCAAAAATGCCCAAACTAACCAGTAGCTTGTAGTAGCTGTTGTTGAAGGCAGTTTTGCGATTTCGACAAACGATTTCACATACCCGAATGTATGGTATTAGTCCAAGGAGATTGAGAATAACAATCCATGCTGCTGAGCCTTTTGTGATTAGCTCGCTGCGTCTAGACGTATATGTGGTCGTATTTAACATTTTGAGGATACTTTGCTACGCCGATACCTGAGGTCTTTGAAATTACTTGATATTGTGTTCAGATTTTGGTGCTTCACTGCAGTCTTGAACTTTTTATGAAGGGTCGATGCTTACTTATATAGCCGTATGTCCGTTCACCTGCAAAGTCACAAAAACGTCCACCACACTGATCTGAAACACCATTAGTGACGTGTATATTTTGCCGCTCAAAGGACATACGACAGTAAAACCAAATAC
Source organism: Trissonchulus sp. WLG1_4 (assembly GCA_030248245.1). NCBI lineage: Eukaryota > Metazoa > Nematoda > Enoplea > Enoplida > Ironidae > Trissonchulus > Trissonchulus sp. WLG1_4. The sequence continues at coordinate 16,453 of JASANF010010412.1, read as the reverse complement.
AGTTTGATTCGCGTTCAGGGCCTTAAATTACCATAAAGGCGTCAAAATATCAATAGAAAAATATACTCCATTTGACCGCAGGCGGGCTCCTGGAGAGGCGATGGGAGGGTGTCGCCGACCGCCGAGAGCGAGACAAAAATTGATCTCGGATTCCTGTTCAAACTTTGTCAAAAAAAATTTTCTACAAGTTTTATCAGTCACGGACTCGTGAGAATTGAAATTTTGCGCATTATGGTGGTAACAATACTATACTTGTGTGTCGCGTTACTGTATTTTTGACCACCCAACTGGGAAGACCACCACAAATCCGCCATTATCCGTACTGAAGAACCTACAAGATTGTACAGTCTCATAAAACTGAGTATGACACTCTTCCCTATCCTAGCTAATCGGCTCGGACGATGCTCCGGCCGAAATAGCCCTTTTACGCCTTGATTTCAGGGGGGGGTACCCCCCCCCTCGAATCAAGACATGTCTTGATTTCAGGGGGGGGACCCCCCCTCAAATCCGGGAAGTGTCTTGATTTCAGGGGGGGGTACCCCCCCCCCTCGTTTCAGCACACTGCCAGCGCAAATTCGGTGGTGTCTTGATTTCAGGGGGGGGGGTACCCCCCCTCGTTTCAGCACACTGCCAGCATGAAATCTATGGTGAGCTGGTAACGTGCTGAAACGAGGGGGGGGTACCCCCCCCCCCTGAAATCAAGACCTCACCGTGGCAGTGTGCGGAAACCAGGGGGGGGGGTACCCCCCCCTGAAATCAAGACACCACCGATTTCGAGCTGGCAGTCTGCTGAAACGAGGGGGGGGGGTACCCCCCCATGAAATCAAGACACTTCCCGGTTTTGAGGGGGGGGGTCCCCCCCCCTGAAATCAAGACATGTCATGATTCGAGGGGGGAGGGGTACCCCCCCCCTGAAATCAAGGCGTAAAAGCGCTATTTCGGCCGGAGCATCGTCCGGGCCGATTAGCTAGGATAGGGAAGAGTGTCATACTCTTCCCTATTATGTACTCTTGGTACCACTTAAAAATAATAAAGGGCTGCAAAACTCGGTTTTTGAGGAAATTTTAACGTCCTCTAGGCTTCCTCACTTTTTCATGACGAATATTGTATGTCTCGTGGAATTGCATGAATTAAAAACAGATATAACTCAGTGAAGCTTTGCTAAAATGCTAATCTATAATCTAATCTTTGCTCAAAACTACAGCTCTAACTGGAAGTGTATTTTGCATGTTGCCGAACAAACTTTTTGTTGAAATTTTGATAGATTGTTATTTGTTAAAAATAAAATAATTTTCCCAGAGCTGATCATATTGAAAAAGTTGCAGAATTTGATCAAAAAAATAAACGACATTGTAAAAGAAATTACACCATCATTTGCTTTTTTAACTTGGGGTCTTATCCAAAATGGGATAACGGATTAGATTTAAATTAGTTTTGCTAATAGCGTAGCGCAAAATAAAAATAGCTGGCTGAAATTTTGCCCCAGATGGCTCACCCCTACAGTACCTCGGTGCGCGCCTAGTTTCAATAAATTACGTCTAATTGACGCTGCGTTGTTGACGAAAAAAGTTAAATCTAATCCAATAAATCCAATTTTGGATAAGACCCTTGAATTAGATTTTATAATAAGAAACTGACATGGAAATGTGTTACCTCGAAAAAATATTAACAATTACAGATTACAAAAAGCTGATGTTTTTCACAAAAATTACATTGTCAAAACAGTTTTTAACGCAACCGCTGAGATAAGGTAAATAAGCCAAACAGTAGCTAACGACAAATTCTTTTGAAAGATATTTCTTTGCCAATGCTAAGGCAACGTAATTTTGTAGATGTTTTAGGAAAATTTGTCTACATAATTTTTGACATGACTCTTTAAAATTTACTTGTTGAATAAGCTTTAGAAACAAACAAAAGCCAAATACAATTTTCTGGCAAAACAAGTTGAACATTTTATCCTGTCAAGTTTCAGGTAACACATAATTGAGTTAACGAACGTCCCATAGAATCCCCGCTAATTCTTTTTTAAGCTCTAGCCTCCCCCCGTTTGCAAATGGCCTTTAGTGGTTGATTTACTAGTTTTTTCTAATAGATCTTCTGTTAGATTACACCAATTTTGCTTTTTGCAAACTTTTCAAAATCCTTAGAAATGTTTTCAAACGACCACACGATCTGTTAACTCTTAAGATCCGTTAAGCTGAAGGATAAAGAGGAAGATAGTATAAATATATAAAAACTTGGCATGCTCACATAGCTAGCCTGTGGTGCAGTTTTCTAGAAATTTTCCCTATTAATTACAATTAGAATAATAGATATTTTTGTTAGATATAAAATTTCAATTAGCTGGAATCGTTTACGCTGCCTAAGTGGCCCGACGCCATAAGGGGCCGCATATATAGTATAGTCGCAATCTCATTTTAATATGTAATTTTTGGGAAGGCAATTTTCAGCGTTAATTAGCACCAGGAACGGCAGGTACCTACCACTTACTTTTTGCTACGTATGTAATTTGAGTTAGCTTTTCAGCCAGTAAGCAATGTTCACAATCGAACTTCAGAACTGAACGCGCCAAAGTAGGATCAGACCGCTAGTATTCCGGTCCAGAGTTGAACTATTGCTATGATGAAAATTTTATATAAACAAGCACTTTTGTGGACAAGCTTATTGTTTGTCACCTTCCAGCAGTGGGCAACGAACGCGTGTAAGCTAACAACAAATGCGCTATAGCGCTTTTGCCATGCCCTATATGCGCTATACCTAAGCGTTATCGAATGTGCTATAAGCGCTGTATGCTTTTTGAGTGCTATTTGCGCTGTAAGCGCTATCGAAGGTGCTACAGAATTAACTACTTAAGATGCTGCAGTCAGCATCAGTGATTGAGTCATAGCGTTAGTGACTGCAGACATTGCATTGACATCACAGGTCCAATAACTTGGAAATTTCTATTGAATTTCATCAAGTGACTGCACAAGGTAGACTGGATACTTAACGAGCAGTATACATACGTATATTTGTTGAATAGAAAGAGGAGAGACCCCAAAAAAAGAAAGAAATGGAGGCAGCGGGAATCGACCCGGGCCGCTTGCGTTGACGACAAGAATGCTAACCACTACACCACAGCCATGAGTCTCCTATTTTTCATTTACAACATATACTGAAACAACGTGCGTGCGTACTGTGAATGAAGAGTAATTCGCGATTCTGGGGTCGTCGACTCTGAGTCCGGAGTCATTTAAAGGTAGTAGTGTCGCCAATGCAGTTTTGCTTATAGTTTGCAAAAAGAGAGCTTTTGACACGGCCGTTCAAAAACAGAACAAAATAAACTATTTGCACAAAAAGAAATTTGTCCCGTACAATGTCGTTTATGTACAAAAAGTTCAGAATTTTTTGTCAAAATTGAAAAAAAAACTGAGTACATGCTTTTAGTTTTGATGAAATTCTATACAAACAAGAAATTAGAAAACGCTTAGTATTGCTTGATACTCTGATTAATTGGTTTGAATCATGTTTCAGAATAGAATGCACTTTTTCATGACGGCTTTAACCATTTCAATTCACACAAAAGCTTGAGAAACCTGATGCTAGGCAGTTTTAGCTCAGAGTTCTACGACAATTTAATTTCATACCAGAATTAAGCCTTTTTAGGGTCAATTCGTACTTACTGTCGTAAAGTACGTTTAGACGGTAATATTACTTTTAGAATACTGATCTTATAAATCTGTGTGGTTTTTTGTTTGTTTTTAGGCTGACGAGGCAGATGCCAGTGTGTAACTTGCGTAAGTGTGCTTTACCGTTGAATGACAAAAACGTGCAGGGGCATTAAATTGGATGCCGTCTGTAACCCCATGGAACACTTTGTGACATCGCGAGAAACCACTGATGGGCCTCATGGCATAAAGTAGCACCCCAGGGGTTGCCGAGACGAAAGGAGAATTTGTTTTCTTTTTTCTTTTCCTTTTTTCTTTTTTTCTTTAATTCTTTTCAAGTTCAATCCATGTGAAACCGAAGTTGGTTTTGTTAGAACAACCGAATTCAATCTTTTCAAAATTTCGTTTTTCTATTCAGAAATTTCGTAGCTAGCTACGTTACATTTATTGCAGATTTTCTCGCAGTATTCAATAATACTTTTAGAAAAATAGTCTATTGCCTCTTGCAGGTTATACGTCGATGATATTCGGTACTTTGTTCCTTTCTCAACTAAACCCTGAAGTTCGTGGTCATTAGTTACTCTGGCATAGTGACTATATGGCCATGATGATTGTCCGCGAATATCAAATTTGAACATGCACAGGTGACATTACTGTCCAGCCAATTGTTCACATTTAGATCTTGAATGGTTTGTGTGTAGTTGAAAAACAATAGTTGAAACATAAGAGAAAATTATCATAGGTTTAGCATTTTCTAAAGGGATTGACTTGGGCCATAATTTACTAGTAATTTCAAAATCCTTTATAATTTTATTCAATGGTTGCCACAGGTCGTCACATGCTTTATTACAAAATTTGAATAGAATTTTCGGCTTTTTGATTCGATCCTTAATGGAACTTTGTTCTTTTTGTTTTTTAATTCATATCGACTGATGTCCAAAGCAATATGTTTAAGTTCATCCAAAACCGAATCAAACAGTTTCAGGTGCAACGCTGCTGTTCAGACTTTCTGTTAAGTCTCATCATCAGTAGTCGTCGTCGTATTACGTCGAAATTCAATACAAGTGTTATCAAATTCCAACATAAAGTTAACAACAAATGTATCTATGTCGATGCATTCTTTTTTGCCAGATCTTTTTCTTCTGTTACCACGTAATATGTGGCTGTTTCTGACGTTTTTTGAGAAAATGTTGTATATTTATTTATTAGATTTATCGATATTTTCAGATCGCACCTTATCATCCATACCGTATGGGTATTTAGTTTTCAATTTTTTGATCCAGCAATCTTCTCTTTCTAATCTCAAACTTTTTGCAATTGTTTCATCAGTACAGTCAAAATTTTTAATAATTTTGATTGAATAATTACTACAGTTACCATTAGCAAAATGTTCTCGAATGAGTTTGCAACTTTTTGGCTCAGAATTTTCTATATTTCTTTTGTGTTCTACAAAACGTTGTTTTAGAGTACGTTTTGTCACGTATTGAAAGTTGCGGTTTAAGCAAGTGTGTAGATAACCACAATAGCCTTTGTTTGTCGCCACTTTTAATTGTTATTAGTTCTGAAGAGTTGAGAAATTGCATAATTTTTGCTTTTAATACCTTATTTTTATTTTTTTATGGAACTGCATTTCCAAAATTAAATCTTGCGCTTTTCACAGTTTCTATGTGTGCTCAACGTTTAGGTAGCTATGCAATTTAACATCTGCGCGATGTAACGTGGATTAACTCTTGTGTTGCGTGGTCGTACAATACATTCAGTTTCCTAACGTTTGTAAAATTTCGCATTTGTGATGATTGTAGGACTGAATATGTGCTTTTTATATGCCAAAAGATTTACGATATATATTTAAATTACAAGACTGCATTAATGCGACAAAAACGCCCTTTCATACAAAAGTAATAATAGAAAAAATATTCAAAAATGTGTAAATAAGCAGTTTATAAATATGTATGGTATTAATAAACATTTTTTTAAAAGCGACCGTAGTGAACACCAATCCTATAGTTATTACTTAAATACTTGCTAATAACAAGACATGGATTACATCAAAGCAAATTAGTTATTGTTTGTTGACGTCGCAATAACCACAGACGTTGTCTTTAGAAAAAAGTGCTTTCTAACATCAGATCCAAATATAACATATAAATAAGGATTGATCCCACAATTGATCATGCCAAAAGTACCAGTGAGCAGATCTCTGGTTGCCATGGTGATATATTTGCGCTGCTGCAACCAAATTCCAAGCCAATACATTGTTAGATATATGAAATAGCAGCAGCAAATCAGACTTGCTTGCAATGCCAGCGCACGTTCTTTTTTAGTTTTGGAGGTTTGTTGATTTGAATATTTTTTGAACGCTATAAATAATGTAACGTATGTGACGACGACCATAAGAGCTAAACATGTACTTGTTGTTTTCATAAGAAATTCCATATACGAGCTGCAAATTGTCCTTTTGCGCAAAAACATGTAAAATGCTTGACCCATTTCAGTGTCGTAATATGCTCCGCAGCTGTATACAATTGTAAGCAAGAACAGAGAAGATAGACAGCTTGACAGGATCGCCACGTAGGTTTTAGGATTAGAGAAAATGACAAGGTACCTTTGAGGAAACAGAATGGCAATGCACCGATTAATACCAATTATCAAAACGAGTATTAGCTGATTAACAACACACAACATAACAATAAAAATAATGATATTTCCCAGCCAGAAGGGGAATAAAGTTTTTCCGATGGTATTGAATAAGACAGTTATAACAATTTGAAATAGCATTAGGCCAATGTCAAAAATGCCCAAACTGACAATTAGCTTGTAGTAGCTGTTCTTGAAAACAGTTTTGATATTCTGGCAAACAATTTGACAAACTCTGACATAAGGTATTAATCCAAAGAGACTAAGAATAGTAATCCATGCTGCTGAGCCTTTTGTAAATAGCTCGCTGTGTCTGGAGGTGTACAATGTTGTATTCATTTTTGTAATGAGAGTTTCTAGGTAATTATTGTTATTAGTGTATTTAGGTAAATGATCTAACTAAAACCATGCAGAATAAAAACAGTGCATTAATAGAGAACTAAAATGCTGATAAATAACTTAGACCAAGCTTAGACTAGCCAATAAGCATGCTTGGAAATTAGAGACGATAGAAAGAAAGAAATATGTTGAGTACTTACTCATTGTGTACCCTACCATAACATAAAAAGAACTTGGCATGTTCAAACAACAGCCTGTGATGCAATTGTCTAGAAAATTTTTATGTTAATTACGATTCAAATAATAGGTCCCTTTGTTAATACTCTGCCCAACGTCTATGGATTTAAAAATTTCAGTTAGCTCTAGCATTTACAATTTATCTTTTATACTATAAATTGTGCTTGATTATATACTCACTGCACATTTTATTATAAAAAATTTGTATCAAATTACGTAGTTTTTGGTAAATATTCAGGTTTACCATGTTAGGCTTATGATACAACCGAGATGGGATTTTCCTGTTGAACCACAGCGCAACAGGTACGCAAGTTCATAGTTTGTGTACTGCAAAAGTACGCTTGTGTGTGCGGTTGTGTGTTTTACAGTGTGTTTGTTGTATATCTGTTAAACCCTGAACCGGGGGACTAATGGACGTAATGAGGAATGCGCAGAGCGCTAGCAAAGATTTTGACCGTCGCCTAAGTGTCCCAGTTCAAAGAATAACGCCTAGCTTCGAGCTAGGTTTTTACGGATCTGTCGTCGGAAAATCACTTAATTGACCGGTCTGTTTTGCCCCAGGCGGATGGGGGAACCACAAAGCCTACACGGCCCGACTACGGCCGGCAACTAACTAACTAAACTACACTAGGCTAGCCTTAGAACAACAGCATAAGATTTAGGTATTTACTGACACGGGGCAACGAATTATCAAAAAAAGAACAGTGGGCAGAATTTAGAATAAAAACATACTGAAGAGGGAAGAACTCGTGAATTTAAAATGCGCCAAGCGCCTCAACGACGGTCCCTAAGTTTTACACGCGGAACATACCCATCCTGTGGAGTCTAGCGTTCGGTGAGCGAAGGGGAAAAACCGACCACACTCGTCGGATAAGCGAAGGGGTCTACACTAAAGGAAGCGAAAGTTATAACAAAGTCAGTTCAGAAAACTGTCGGAGTTCTTCCCTTAACTTTCCAGTGACAAATATAAAAGGCCCTACTGTGTGTGTATTATTTTCCAACAATTTGGCAATGTATAACTTTAGAATTTAAAGAACAAATCTTATAATTTCGGTAAACATAATGAGGTAACTTTAGCTCTTGGCTTGGCTTGCTGCCACGTGGCACTTTTTCGTCAGCCGAAGCAATGCAAAGCCAGTGCCTCACGTGATCTCTACACAAAATAGAAGCGTTAAAATGATGAAATAAACATTGCCAAACTGTGTTTTTGATGTGCGCGCGTTGGTGGTGTGCATTTTGAAGTGTAAAGAGACTATTTCTCATCGTGGAAATGTCAACCTCGTACAGCACCAGTTCAGCCGTTCACAACATATCTGCGTCTGCGAGTCATTATTGTTGGCCACTGCTACAGAGTACACTAGACTGTGTGTATGAGTGTTACACAGCGTGTCTGTCGTCTGGACGGCTGCACCGCGTTTTCAGAATCGCTTCTGATGCACGCTAACCTAACTGCTAGTATCGCAATCAAAAATCTTCATAATGCCATTGAAAGATACTATCGTTGCAATGAAATAAGTCGAATTTACATTCACTTTACAGTCTCATTTTTAAATTAAGCTTATTGTGTAACTTAAGCTCGTTGTGTAACTAATATTTGACCACTAAATAGATACAAAAATTCAGTAGAAACAATTTGAAGACCAGTTTAATATATTAAACTAGCCACGTATTAACCCACATTTGGTATTTATTACGTGTGTGCAAAATAGCCTCTCCATGCTTCAAAGGGCAAACTATTGGTACAGACTGTTGTAAAAAAGAAATATGGCCTGTGAGACTTGGGGCTGTGGTGTAGTCGTTAGCATTCTTGTCGTCGACACAAGCGGCCCAGGTTCGATATCCGGCGCCTCTGTTCTTTCTTTCCGCTTCCGGTTCGTTCTTTCTAAATTGCGGCTTCATGTTTCTTTCAACACTGATTCGGTATGTACATGTGATAAAAGTGACACTAACAAAAAGATTCATCAAGCATATAATTATAAAGATATGGTTGTTTGTAGTCAATGCAAAATAACTGTAAAAAGTATCAGAATCTTATCAAATACGGAACATTCTTCACCATTCAAATTACTTCAAATTAACAATCTTCATCATAAAATTTTCAACATGAAAGAAAGTTTTGAATATTTAAACCAGCGATAAAATGAAACAACTTTCAGTTCAGACTGATCATTTGAAACTCATATTCGGAAAATTATACAGTCTATCAACTACAGCCGATACGCAACGTACACAGTACACACCAATAACTTTAAAATTGTAACAATTGCAGATACACAACTTACAGCAGTGATTACAAGTAACTAAAAGTTACTTTTTTCTAATATTGGTTTTACAATGGCAATTGGCATTAACTAATTCAACATCGGTGCTTTGACCACTTAATGCTGTCTTCTTTTTAAAAAGAGACCTCATTTTTTGTATTTGTACTTTAAGTTTTTATTATTGGAAACCAAGCTTTAAGCAGTTAACAAGGCTAATAATTTTAGATCCCTTATGTTTATTTTAATAGGCACAAATGCACGTGGTAGTGTAATTTCAGTTATCACAAAGCAACTTAGCTATCTACAATTGAAATAATAGTGGTTGTGTTTGTTGTTTTTTGAAAAAAATGCTTTCTTATATCAGAGCCAAATATAACGTACAGATATGGGTTGATTCCAAAATTTATCATAGCGAAAGTACCGACAACAAAATCTCTGGTTGTAGCAGTGATATTTCCACGTTGTTGTAACCAAACCGCAAGCCAGTAAGTTGATGAGTATATAAAGTAGCAGCAGCAAATCAAGCTTGCTTGTACTGCCAATGCACGTTCCTTTTTAGCTCTGAAAGCTCGCTCACTTACTTTTTTTCGGAACGCTGTAAAAAGAGCTACGTAAGTGATGATAACCAGAACGTTCAAACAAATGGTTACCAATTTCAAACAAATATCTATGTAGGAGCTACACATTGTTTTTTTGTACACGAACGTATAAAATGCTTGACCATTTTCAGTATCATAGTATACACCGCAGCTGTATATCATTGTAAACAACGCTACGGAAAAAAAACAGCTCGATATAATTGCCACTATTGTTTTGTTTGTAGAAAAAACCACTGAATACGTTTGATGAAAAAACATGGCAACGCATCGATTGACACCAATAATCAAGACATGAGTCATTTGATTACATACACACAGCATTGTGAGTAAAATAATGGCGTGAGTAAACCCGAAAGGTAATGCGCGTCTGCCAATTGTGTTACATAACAGAGTTATGATAATTTGAAACAGCATTACGGCAATGTCAAAAATACCCAAACTGACCACTAACGTGTAGTAGCTGTTCTTGTACGTTGTCCTTCGATTTTGACAAATGATCTGACAAACTCGAATATAAGGTATTAATCCAAGGAAACTGAGTAAAATTATCCATGCTGCTGAGCCTTTTATTTTTAAATTGTCTATGCTTAACGTATTATCCGAAACGTTTAACATTATTCACAGCTCCGCTGTTTTCTTGATCCCAGTAATCTTCTCCAAGTATGCAATATTTCAGAGCTGCAAAACCTAAAATATAAATAGTTGAGTTGTTTCGGTTCAAAGTTTATGCAAATAGATTGTTCAAGATTGTTACGTTTTTCAGGGTAGGCACTAAGCACTAAGCAGCTTACACAAAACTTCTAGAAATGAAAAAAATTAAGTAAAAAATAACTACTAAATAGTCAAGACTAATTGCTAAATTGTGGCTTGCATGATGTTGTAGCTTGCTTTTCTATCGGCATAAATAAATGTTCTAACCTAATCCTTACATAATACATTTTAACAATAACTGACACAAAAACCTGAGGGTCACAAAAGTTCAGCCCGACCCGAACCTAGCTTTCCAAAACGTGCTGTATATATATTCTTTATACTGGCTAGCTATTTGTGCATTTTCAAATCAAAAAAATTGATACTAGGGCAAACAAGCCCAATCTGCGGCAAAGTCTTCAGTAAGTGTAAAGCATACACTTTCAAGTACATTGGCCAGAGGCCATCGTAAACCTGTTGGGTCAGTTATTTGATTCACTTCAGTAAAAGTGATTCAGTTTTAGTAAAAACCGTATAATTTTGCAGCCACCAAAACTGCAAAATGTCAGTAAAAATGTTTTAAATACTGAAGTTTAATCACTGTATATTATGTACTCCGCAGCCATTCTTATTGAAAAAGTTTCAATTTCAACTTGGTCTGTTTTTGCGTCATTTTTGAAGCAGGCAACACTGTCAACAGTGGCATACGATCAAATAGAAGTGTTTTTTACATTGATGTAAACGCACAATTTTTTAGGAATCTGAGTGGTTGAGTGGTTAGTGTGTCAGGTTTCTAACCACGAGGTCACTGCTTTGATTCCTAGCGCATTATTCTTTTCTTTTACTTTTGCATTTTCGCCTACCATGCCAGAACATCTAATGTAAGAAGACAAGTGAAAATACAAGACATTTGGTAGTGACAGATGCACATGTACGGTAGAAGACGTGTAAAACACACCCCGCACATAAGCACTTTAACGCTAGCAGTGTGTTAAGATGCCAAAATCAAAATTAAAGACCTGTTGGGCTGTGGCCCAACAGGAAAAATCAAACCATTTTCATTTAAGTTAAAGTTAAAGTTAAAGTAAAGGCTATTGCTTCAATTTAAGTTAAAGTTACAGTTAAAGTAAGGCTCAGGCATCAATTTAAGTTAAAGTTAAAGTAAGCCAAAAATCAATGACTATTATATAACTTTTTTTAAATAACTTTAATTTAAAGTTAAAGTACGGTTATTTTAATTTAGTTAAAGTTACAGTTAAAGTAAGACCTCAATTTTTTTTGAAGTTAAAGTTAAAGTTAGAGTAAGACCCAGTTTCAGTTAAAGTTAAAGTTTAACTTTTTTGCCCTACTTGATACTGCAATCAAGCGCTAACTTCAAAATAGTGATGAACTTGAGTTCGGTGTTTTGACTGGATGTCGGAACGGTATCGTACCCCATAAAGGTTTTAACACGTGCTATCGCTTACTCCACTATGCTCAACATTTACGGCCGATTACACAAACTTATTCGCCAGCTGTTCTTATTCTCGAGCTATTCCAGAATAGTTATTCTATAGTTTTATTCTCAAACTTTTTCACTGCACCATTAAAGAATATCTCGAGAATAACTAAGCTCGAGAATAGCTGGAGAATAACTTATTCTCCAACTATCCATTTAAAATGTAGCTGTTTTATTTTTGTCCAATTAAAACCTCGCAGACAGCCAATTAAACTCGTGAATAAACCTAAATAAGCCCCGCCTACCAACTAATTGCGGAAGCAAATCCGTTTCTCGTCCGCTCACCGAAACCACGTTGACTTGACTCAAGTCAGTAACCTGAATAGGCACGAAACCCAAAAGCGAGTATTTTCAACCTTTTTTCTTTTACTGTTTTTACACTAAATGAATAATGCAGAAGTTAAATATGCATAAATATGTTAAAAGTTTATAATATGGAAATATTTTCTAAAAGTTATTTGGCTATTCTTCAGCTATTCCAGGGCCCGATTTATCGAAACAAAATGTTCGTCATCGAAAATGTTCGTCATCAAAAGTTCGTCATCGAAAATGTTGGTCATCGAAAATGTTCGTCATCAAAAATGTTCGTCATCGAAAAAACAAATGTTTGTCATCAAAAATGTTCGTCATCGAAAAACCAAATGTTCGTCATCGAAAAACCAAATGTTCGTCATCGAAAATACATGTTCATTATTGAAAAGACAAATGTTCGTTATCGAAAATGTTCGTCATCGAAAATTTTGGATTGATGGAAACATTTTCGATGATGAACATTTGTTTTTTCAACGGTGATTTATCAAAAGACAAATGTTCGTCATCGAAAGTTCGTCATCGAAAATGTTCGTCATCGAGAAATTTTTCGATGACGAGCTTTGGTCTTTTAGAACATTATTATGTTCTAAATGACAAAAGCTCGTCATCGAAAATTTTTTCGATGACGAACATTTCAACGGAGCTCGGTACCTCCGTTGAAATTTTCAACTGCGAACATCTATAGGTACATAAGCAGCTGGCAGTAATTTTAATAAAAATATAAATAGCCAACCTTATGTATTATTAATTAATAGGATATAAACTATCCTAAGCATAATGATAAATATAATAATCCAGTTTTTAATGTACCAAACCCAGTTTCGAATATACCAAACGATAGCTCATAACCCGCTCATTATTTTTCGGTTAACTCCTAAGCTTATTTCTTTTTATGGAAATAAAATTAATTTTTGGAACCAGTCCATAGTGTTAAATAATACAAACAAAATATTTTAAACCGATTTTAACTTACCATTGCTGTAACCCCCCTGGTGTAGTGGTTAGCATTGAGGCGTTTCACCCCTCTGGTCGCTGGTTCGAGTCCGGCCGGGAGTCGTTTTTTTCATATTTCAACTTAGGACTTTTTGAGCAAAATGTATTCCACGAAAGTGTTCTCATTTCATTAGTAAACATTGAGATGCAATAAGTATATACCGCTTACCGTTTGTCTGGCCAAAAAGTACCAATTTCGAAAATTTTGGGCCAGGATTTAAGAAAAATTCTTTACTTTAATTGCGGGTAATTCCCTTTTCTCCCTGGTGACCCAGTTTTGGGGAAAGTCTTCCCCGCATCTCCGCCAAATACTACTTAATCAGATACTTTTTCCATTTTTTTATATATTTGGTTATCAGTCTATTTGCTTTACGTAGTACATTCCTAAGATACCCGACGCACTAAACTTGTTAAATATTAATGTAAATAGCAAAATATTAATTTATTATATTATTATATTATATTATTTATTATATTTTTAATATTAATAATAACAAAATAATTGAAATTAAAAGTATTTTTAATATTAATTATTAAAATAACTGTACTGCCGTATGGACATTGGGACCAACTGAACGGCAGAATGGCCGTTCGATTCATACCTTCGCCCGTACAGCCATCTGCCACTTTGCCCGTCAGCCATATGTTCGTTCATCTATATATACTAAACCGCATTATTTCACTTTGTCCGTATATGCCCGGCAAAGTTAATTTCAGTTCAACTTAGCCAAAACTCCCGGGCATACGGACAAACGGACATACTGTTCAAAAATATGAATGGCAACTTAGGCCCAAGCTATGCGCGTTTGCCTTAAAAAGTAATAATTAAAAAACGGATTATACAGGCTTTGTCCGTATGCCCTACTGAAGTATGAATCCACCCTAATAGCTGTTAAAAATGAATAACTGATATCTGCGACCATACTGCAAAGAGAGTTGGCTGGCCATTTCAAGCATTTGGTTCAGGCGTACTTAATTTTTAAGACCGGTTCATACTTGTCCTTGTCACAGAGGGACAAGAAGGACTAGGGCACATTTCGGTCAGCTGCTGTGAAGAATTAACGGAAGCGTTTTATATGATTTTTGTATGCGGTCTGGAATTGAGGTAAAATATTTTCATGCCAAAAATCGGCTTATTTGGCCAGGTAATTTTGGAATTGCTCAAGGACAAAATGATAGGGACAAGGACAAGGGCGAGTATATGAACCGAGCTCTGTGAAATCATAGCCAGCTTTTCAGCTTTTCTGAACTATTAAATTAGTTCTTTTTCGGCAAAAGGATTTACGTAAAGTTTTTCAAAACTTTGGTTAATGTTGCGGAAAAGTTGAAACAAAATAATATTCAACTTTGAGAGTTTGCCACTATCCATTGACACCAGACAGAACCACTAAATTCAATACTTTATTGTACCTCAATTTTAGTTGTATATATATATATATATATATATATATATATATATATATATATACAACTAAAATTGAGGTACAATAAAGTATTGAATTTAGTGGTTCTGTATAGTGTCAAGTAAATAGTGGCAAACTCTCAAAGTTGAATATTATTTTGTTTCAACTTTCCCGCAACGTAAGCCAAAGTTTGAAAAACTTTACATAATCCTTTTGCCGAAAGGAACTAATTTAATAGTTCAGAAAAGCTGAAAAGTGTGATTTCACAAAAACTAGGTTATACGGCCCCTTTTGTCCTATCATTTTGTCCTGACAATTCCAAAATTACCTAGTAAGCCGATTTTTGGTGAAAATTTTTTGTCTAATTCCAGACCGGTCAAAAAATCATATAAAACGCTTCCGTTTAATTCTTCACAGCAGCTAATTTACTCCCTAGTGGTTCTTGTCCCTCTGTGAGGGCAGGGACAAGGTGTGAACCGGTCTTAAAAATTAAGTACGCCTGAACCAAATGGATGGAGTGGCCAGCCGACTCTCTTTGCAGCTGGGGCTCGCAGATATCAGTCTCATTTTTTTAACAGCTATTTTTTTTTTTTTTTTCTGGAGTAGGGCATACGGACAAAGCCTGTATAATCCGTTTTTTTAATTATTTCCTTTTAGGGGGGGGGTTTTTGGTTTGGGCCTAATTTTCCATTTATATTTTTGAACAGTATGTCCGTTTGTTGTTATGCCGGGAGTCGGCTAAGTTGAACTGAAATTTAACTTTGCAGGGCATATACCGGACAAAGTGAAATAATGCGGTTTGGTAGCTATAGATGAACGAGACGTATGGCTGACGGGTGGCAGATGGGTGTACGGGCGGAAGGTATGGATCGAACGGCCGTTCTGCCGTTCAGTTGGTCCCAATGTCCATACGGTTTTACACTCATTTTAATAATTAATATTAAAAAAAAAAAAATAGATACTTTTAATTTCAATTATTTGTTTATTATTAATATTAAAAATATAATAAATAATATAATATAATAATATAATAAATTAATATTTTGCTATTTATTTTCATTAATATTTAACAAGTTTAGTGCGTCAGTATTCTTAGGAATGTACTACGTAAACAATGAGACGATAACCCGAATATATAAAAAAATGGGAATTCTGAGTAAGTATTTTGCCGGAGATGCCGGAAAGTTCCCAAACTGGGTCACCAGGAAAAAGGATTACCGAGATTAAAGTAAAATTTTTTCTTAAATCCTGGCCCAAAATTTTCAAAATTAGGGTACTTTTGGCCTAAGATTAACCGCTATATACTTATTGCATCTCAATGTTTACTAATGAAATGAGACTTTCGTGAATACATTTTGCTCGGAATTGTCCTAAGTTGAAATATGGAGAACGACTCCCGGAGCCCGCGACCAGAACGCTATGAGCCGCTACCGCAGGGGCTACAGCAATGGTAAGTTAAAATCAGTTTTTAATATTTTTTGTTTGTATTTAACACTATGGACTGGTTCCAAAATTAATTTTTTTTTTTTAATGCTCGTTCAGTTACGTATACTTGGAACGCATGCCATGGGTAGGGTGCATTGCGTGTTGCTAGCCTGTCTGTGTCAAGGTCATTGTGTCTGTACATATGCGTGTTTATGTAATGATACTTAATATTTTAGATTAATGTAAAAATACAGAATTGTTAGATTAATGTATAGATTTTGATAAATATAACAGTATTTGGTCATAATTTAGTCAGATTTTGGTTAAGTTTTGGTTAATATTTTTGCTTTATGTGTTAATCATAGGCATAATTTATCGATTTTTATGGTTTTGCATGGTCGTAATGTTGTTT
>JASANF010010407.1:0-35571 GCA_030248245.1 Trissonchulus sp. WLG1_4 | reverse complement strand
AAACTTGTCAAATTTTAGGAACCCGGAAACTGAACACGACAGCGTACCACCCTCAAACTAACGGCGCATGTGAGCGTCTAAACAAAACGCTAGTTACGACCTTATCTATGTACGTATCTAGCGACGCCAAGGATTGGGACTTGTTTTTACCATACGTACTACTAGCTATCCGGACTAGCTACCACGATTCGACACATGAGACACCGTTCTACTTAGTTTACGGCCGGGACGCGTATTTACCGAATGAAGTTGGACTACGCGAAAGCTTAGGAAACATTCATGCACAGGATTACAGAAAATTGCTAACAGAGAAAATGTTAGATGCTAGGAAGCTGGCATGCGAAAACCTAACAGAGGCTCGAGGGAAACAGAAAAAGTACTACGACAGAGGGTTACACCTGGCAAAGTTTGACGTAGGCGAACCTGTATGGCTCCACGTACCGGCAACCCCTAAAGGCAAACCTGCGAAACTTTGTCACATGTGGAAGGGACCCTTTCGTATAGTGGCACGACCCACTCCAGAAACAGCCACTATAAAACCTTGCCATGGTCGCAATGATAAAATGCGAACCGTTAATGTGAGTCGCTTAAAAATTTGCTACCTACCAGGTAAACCCTTGCAAGATATCCCACTCCCAGGACCTTCTCCCTGTAAGGAAAAAGTAGCAGAAATAGTAGAGGTTGACACTGCCCCCAGAGACCATGTGACCGATAACGTGGACATCGAGACAGCCAGGGAAGCTGACCCAGTTACCCAAGAAATTGGAGCCAATTCGAACACCGGACTAACTGAAATAGCCGATAACATTGATGACGCAGACTCAGCTCAGGAGTTTAAAACGAACTCAGTTGTCTGGGCAAAGTTGAAAGGGTACCCGGCCTGGCCGGCCAGGGTTGCTGACAGAGACGAAATTAACCTGAACCCCCCTAAAAAGAAATGCGACTGGGTACTTGTTCAATTTTTCGGTGATAAGACGTATGCCTATGTGGATGCGAAGTTATGCAAAGAATATGAGATCATGGATGTAGAATCCGTTAGAAATAGAGCTGTTAAGAAGGCTGTAGAAGAGGCGAATAAATTTATCAAAGAAAGCTGCGATAGAGTTGCAGCAACAAGAGCACAGAAACCAAGCTGCTTTTTGCGTACATGCAGTATCTGGCTGATATTCATATTAGCGTGTTTCACAAAGTTTGTTGGCACAACAGTGCCAGAAATTACGACAACCAATCCTGTAATCTGGGCAGATACACCCAATCTAAAACTTCGACCCCATTACTCTACACTGTTCACACGTGTGGGCACACTGGATAATGCACATGACTACGTGGACCACTTTCTAATGCTGTCATTCTCTGGACATTCGATTGAACCGATACCATTGCCACCCTGTTTGCACGTCAGTGAGAAGCTCCCAGAAAATTTCGACTGGGTAGAAAAACTTGTCGCAGAAATGTGCAACGTTACTACTAGCCTAAATGAAAGTTTCAGCAAGACGTATGACCACACGGTGAACGAACTGAAAAATGTAAGAGAGGATATTAGGTACATCACAAAAGCCAGACCCACGCTGCGTGTTAGTAAAAGCAAAAGAAATATTCTAACTAGCATTGCATGCTTTATTGAATCCATATTTGGCGGCTGTTCAGACGCCGGAGCAGACGCGGAAACTGTTAAAGAAGCACTTAAAGCCGTGAAGTCACGTGAAGATACTCTTGCGGTGGCAGTACATAAAACTAGTGGTGATATAGTAACAGCTTCAAGGTTAACGATGAAAGGATTTAAGGATGTTAACAGTAAAATGATGGTCCTAGAACATGCAGCCGAAAGCATGCGGCAGACACAGAATCTGTTGACAAGACAAGTAATGATGTCACTTAGGCACCTAAGGTTCCTAGGAGAAGTAGCTCAGTTTCAAACAAATTTGGTGATTGATGTAATAACTTGGATCAGCCATATCATGCAATGGCACGATCAAGTCGCAAACGCTCATGTTGTGCTAGCTGCACTTCGAAATTTGGATGACGGCTATTTGCCACCAGACTTAATAAACCCCCGTACATTTAGGAGGCTACTTGCTAAGATGCGAGATAAGCTGCACGAATTTGGACATGAACTGCTCTATACTGCCAATGAAGTCAGTGCCTATTACAAGAAAAGAGTGGTTTCAGCAGTATTCACAGACGGCGAAAATTTAATTTTACGAGTGAGGCTGCCAGTCAGGCACCCTAATCACATGTTTGATCTCTGGCAAATCGAAACATCGAAAATACCTATAGCAAATGGGACTTCTTTGCGGATACGACCACAGTTCCCTATAATAGGCATTAACCTCATAGCACAGAGCTTCGTTGTGCTTACCAGGTCGCAACACCAATGGTGTGACGAATCGAAGGGGATTGGACATTGCCGTCCCCTGGCGGCTTGTCCCCTCAACCAGACAATTTGTGAAATCGCGCTTCTGCTGAAAAAACCACATGATGTAATCGAGAATTTATGTCCTATTGAAGTAGTAAATGAAGTCAGTAACGACCCCCCAGTTTTTCCACTAGGTAACAGCCACTGGTTCGTCGCCGAATCAAAAGAAACTGCAACCATGAAGTGTGGGAATAGAACCCGACCCGAGCGCATGTGTTCTCAATGCATACTAACTGTTCCCTGTGGCTGCACCGTCGAACAGAACAGCGTTATTTTACACTCTGATGTACGTGGCTGTACTGGTAAGGAATGGCAAAATGTTACTAAACTGCACTCTCCAAATTTATTTACTACCTATTTATCTGATATAAAAGCTAACAGACATCTGTATGCTGAACTACCAAATTTTGATACACGAAACTGGACACACAATGTGCCCTCAGATGTACTAAAAGGTTTGAATGGAGAGAATATTATCAAAAATTTTAGTAAATTCATAAAAGACACCGAAAGACATGATAAAGTATCGCATAATATCGACAAAATTGTGGCAAAAAGAGTTGACGTCGCCTTGAATAAGATACACAATAAGGAGGGATCGGACTCCTTATGGTGGTGGTATGGACTCTTAATTGGAGAGGCAGTTTTGTTCGTGCTACTTGTCCTACAACTATTCCGTGATAAGATTAATACGCTACCTAGCTTAATCCTTAAACCGTATGAGCAAGCAAGGTTCGAACCCGTAAGTTCGGAGCTGGCAGCCACGGACGATGCTGGCGCCAGTAGACCTAAAGGGCCTTTCGAAGCCCACAAGGCCTTAACAAAAGGTGATAGTGAATGAGAACAGAAAGCTGTAAAATAAGAATTAATGAAAAAAAAACGAAAAAAAATTAGAAAAAAAATGTAAAAAAAAATTATTAGACGATATATGACTGACGATTAGTAATGAGTACTGACCGTAGTAAAAAGAATCCTATGTTACCCTTACTTACTTCGTTCGTGTTTAAACGATGATTAAATGTTTCGCATCTGACTACTGGCTGGGCTATGTACAGCGGCTACCTACGGGAAGCTGAAACAAAGAAGTAACAGCTGAAAAAAATTAATTGGAATCCGCGTTATAGCCTTTTCTACATAAGAACCAAAGTCAAGAGTACAAATATTAGAGCAAACCGAAATTTTAAGTTTTAAAGTTAATTTTAATCAAGTCTGAGATCTTAAATTATTTCCTAAACTTTCTATTTGCGCACCTTAAAAACAACTTATTAATGCTGATGGCCCCCGCTGCCGGAGGGATTCAGCATTAAATGAGCCTGCGAGTCCGCGAGAGCAATCGCCATCGCATGATCCACCAGCTGCATGAGTGGTAGAATATGGTGCGTAAACAGATAATCCCGAAGTTCAGGATCAGGCTCAGCCATATAGGCTGGGAGAAAATAGTGCAATAACAATGCACTCAAATGCTCAACAATAACGCCGACACTTGGCATAGCGGTCACTGCAACATAACTTTTTTTTTTAATCAAAACTCAAAGTTGTAAATTGAAAAAAAAAATTCAAAATTTCTTACGTTCGTATATGTGCAAGCCCAGAACGGGCCTATACAGCTACTGAGTATCAAGTCCCGCACAGAATTTACATGGCCGAAAGGCCCTGTACACGATATCACAGCGCTGTAGAAACGTGGAAATTACAAGGCTTACACGCCCTATACAGCCAATAATATCATTCGTAAAAGTAAAAAATATATATAAAGGCAGAACACCTCTGTACACCATGGACGGAAAGCACTGTAGTTTAACCCATGACCTAGAACATAGTAAATTTTTTTTTGAAAAACTAAGACTTAACAACAAAGTTAATGGCTCTCACTAAGAAATGAAATGAAGTGCTGATTAGTCCGACCCTTGCTGGGGCGAACCAGGAGGAGACGGATGCATCCGTGGGACGCAGTCAGGAAGATGAAATTGATGCTCCGGATTTTCTGAAGCAATCTCAAGCACAACCTCCTGAGCCTCCATAAGAGGTTTTATTATGCCGTAATAAACAAAGTTAAAAAGCTCAATATCCTCCTCCTGTGAGCAGAATTCTTGTAAAATTGTAATAAGGCGCTGAACACGCCGAGCCAAATGAAGAGCTTGAGGCATTTTTCTTGACTATAAATTAAAAGAAAAATATTTTTAGGGCAGACCACTCAGTGGGAATGGAAAGCTCAGATTCCGAAACTCAGACCTATCGCGATGTCACGGAGAAATGGGTTCGAGCAAAAGCGGTGGCCAAAAGCTACCGGCTACGACGGGTGCGGATTCTTAAGCGCTTACAAGCTAAGCGACCGAAAAACGGGAACCGCGCAATTGTAAAACGGGTCCCGAATATCGTTCCCCGCCTTCGAAACAGGCGACGAACGAAACAGACACCGGTGCGCAGCACCAGTGAACAACTGCACTCAGACTCAGAAAGTTCAAAGTCGTCGGAAGACCCCGACTCAGAATTGTCGGATGAGAGTACAAAGTTAGATATGTCAGGAAGGAAAAACGTTACTGAAAGGTTCACGAGACCGCAGCCCAAGCAACCGCTTCTGCCCCAACCCACTTCCAGCACCCAACCATGCATGAAAGTTCAAACTAAAGATCAAGGCCACTTCTTAAAGAACCCTCCCAAGTTACCAGAGAACCTGCAGGCTATTGTTAGGCGAGATTCAAATAGCTATCGAAAAATGTTACGTGAGCAGATCCGAACCGCGTCACAGTACGGTGATGTAGCACTACCTAGTATTAACTTTGCCTATAATTTCATGGAAGAGTGCACGGCGGCTTACGCCCTAATCTGCGAAAAGTTAGAAAACATGGAGTTGATCAAAGAAAACATGGCAGATTACCTCAAGAAGTTAATACTAAAGACTCACAATGATATGCTAAAAATGTTCGATTTATAAAAAAAAAGAACGGAATGATAATAGTCCAGCACAAAAAAAAAGATGTAGGAAAAAAAATTTATGAAATGTCAGATGTACATATGCTATTGCGTAACTGAAAGAAATTTTGTTTGCTGTAGAAAAAGAAAAAAATGCCGATGACGTCAGCGGCCAGTCAATTCCTGTTCAACGAATACTGTTCCGCCATATCCCCCCTGTTCAAAACCTGGGCCCGGCAGGCTAGTGCCACGAAAGAAACCCTGAAAAATTTTGTGGAATACGCGGACGAGATGGAAGTGAACGAGGCCGGCGACGCCATTTACGGCTACCGACCACACCTCCTGTCCGACTCCCACCCTATTGCGATTCTGGGTATAACAGTACCCGTACCCCCAAACGCGCTGAAGGCATTTGTAAAGGCCAAGACCCCAGACGAGTGGGTAAACATTTTCAACTCAATGAGCCCCCTCTTCTATATCGACGGACCCCGACATGGGCTGTATCGACTTAAAGGCGCCCCGCTATACAATGCGCTGTACGCCGAGCACCCCAGCAGTCTCATATTCACCGTCCTATTCTACGCTGACTGGTGGGGATACCAGGACGAGGATCGCATGAAGAAACTTGCACACGTCATCGCTGCGACCGTAGGGACCGAGGATCCCTTGGACACCCCTCCAGTTGGCCTAACCCCGCTCAATGAAGGACTACGCCACGAGGCCGAGCACGTTCAACGCATTCGTCGATACTGCACGGAGAAACGACGGAACAGCTGCTGAACGGAAGAGACTGACAGTAACTGAGGTATTGAAAAAAATGGTGTAGAACTAGACTACTGTAGATACTTTGCCTATTATTGTACTATCCTAGACTATCAGACATTATCATTGTATTGTAATGATCGTAGTAATTGCCATTTCGTATATTTTGTGCTATGATATGCTAACCTGGTTTGATAATGCAATCGTTTCCTTATGTGTTTAGTTATAACTATGCACTACTGCTTTATTTGACTGTAACGACAGCAGCGCTCGTTCTATCACTGGAAAAACACGCAAACAGCGGTAACAAAAACCCTACTAAAAATAATGACATACAGTGGCTATGCTGCATGCCTGGTCATTAACTATTAACTATTCAAGTCGTAAGCTGAGGCATCTTAAGGAAAAACAATTGACAAAAATTTAGTAAGCTACAAACGCTGCCGATGTTATGATTAAAGTCTGGCCAGAAGATGTGAAAAAAAAATTTTTTTAGCAGATATCGAACCTGAGTGATCTGAAAAATGAATACTCCTTACACGACATTTGGCATTTAGTATACACACTACGTAATCCCTTTCTCCCATTCCTAATTAATGTTACAGATATGCAAAATGATTGAGCTGGCAACACACAGAGTGAATGATTAATAGTCAAATTACGTACGTACATAAAAACGCCAACGCACACCACGGAACGAGATAACCTGACAATTGCTGCCAACCCCCCCCCCCCCAAGAAAGAAGCAATTCACGACAATTCACAGTTAACTGAAAGTGCCCCTTCCACCGTCCCAACCGGAAAGGGTCATTTTTCACAAAAATCGGTTGTAAACTGTTCAAAATAGGATATCAAGAGTTTTTGTTCATTTTTCACTATGCAAAAGAACGATATGAAAAATAAACGCTGTTCCCCTTTATGAAAAACACCACAAAACATAAAACCCCTCCCCCTAAAACAACAGATTACAAGACAATAGTACGTAAGCACTGGCATATGCTACATAAACTGCATAGAAGACTTCTTACGACCACTATTAAAAAGCAGAACCTAGATACTTGATACAAAAAAAATAACGGTTTAAAAATAAATAAACGGTTTCCCCAAAGTATTGAAAGAATTAACTGCGACAGTATTCTAAATCACACTAGAAACAAACAAAGAGACAAAATTTCATGTTGGTTCCTGACACAAAAACAAGCATGGATAGAGATCCCATCACCTTTTCTTGAACTAGCTGTTACGCTAAAGCAACCGCACAAAAAAGCATAAAAACAAAATGTAGAATGATGCCATATATGCACATGAACCCCACGTGTTAACAGAGAGCGAACCCGAGACGCTCGTACACGATACTAAGTCATACGTACATCACTACTCACACAAAACCATGAAATTCACATACTTGAACAAAACAAATATTGAACAACAAGTGAAAGAATACTGAACCGTATATCAACCAAACCAATCAACCTGCTCAACAACGGAATCGCACGAGGTAACCCTCTTTCTACAAAGAGACCACTACACCTTTACGAGTTGCCACCATCTTTTTAATAACCCCGCCACACGCCCCCCCCCCCCTCAAACAAAATGCCAAAGTGGAGACCAGGGAACCAACAGCAAACCCCCCCCTGAATTTTGACAAAAAAATAACTCAAATAAAGACCTCAACTGTGTATCCAATCATTTGACACCCCCCATGACGACCAGTGAGTCATTTGAGTTATCAGACCAACCACTCCCATTTATAGAACAAAGTTACCATACCTTGAAATGTCGTCGAACCAAAACCAGACTCGGCACGTTAGCCAAACAGGAAAACGATTACAATAGGATGCCACTAACCAACGATGCCGGAGACCTGCCAACAAGGTTGCACAGACGCTGCGTGAACGACCCCAAGGCTGAGCGACCACAGCTTGAAGCCCACGGCAGCAACACATCGAAAGTCTACTGTACCCTCCCCTTAGACGCACACAAACCGTCGATCCCAAATAGAGGCCGCGCATAAACCGGTTGACTCCAAAAATGAAAGTTCTCAAAACCGACCGCGCACTACACAGTTCGCTTCAAAAGTGCAAATTCTCAGACCTCGTGACATTAAAAAACGTGCATGCCAAAAGCGCACAAGGGCGCCTCTTCGGCGGTGGTCTGTAAAAATATAATTCAAGCAAGAGTTGATGCTTAACTTAGATATGCTTCAGGAGAAATTTAACTACAATACCGCGAGGGCCGGATGAACCCATTAATACATTCGAAATAACTATAATACCGTTAGTATTATGCTCCAACTGAATACCAGTTTGCGGACGTAACACTAACTAACTAACGAAATATTAACCACTTGCCCCACCCAGCAAAATAATCCTATTACAGCCGTATAACTAAAGTACCCCCCTCTTCCAATACGATATTAGGTTCGCTGAAAAATGGCACCAGATTGACGGCATGCCTTTCTCAATTGAAAGCAAAACAACCGAAATTTCGTGAAGAATAACATTGGGTCAAAGTCACAAATCTTCCTATATTATGGCGAAGGAATGCTGAAAAAAATCAACTCCTTTAACAAAACAAAATTGTACCGTACCCTCTGACCTAACCGAAAACAAGACCAACAGGATGCCTACGAATTTGCTGCTTTATACGTACTCCAAAACCACAACCACATACCTCAGCTTAAAAAAAAAAGTTCTGAAACTTTCAAGACACTTTGCTAGAACCATTTCAAACTTGAACCATTATTACACCACATGTAGCACACATTTACTGCGATGACATGCAAATCGATAATTCGCTGAACCTGCTATGTAAGAACCATGAAACATTGGCTGAACAGGTTTCACAATTGCCTCATGAACACCCAAAAGTTTGTACACCACACGTATTTGCCCCAGTGTCGCATGTGGGCATGCGTCTTAGGCGGGGGAGGAATGTAACGGTACATACTCTCGAACCGTTACTCCCACCGCATCGCTTACAAATTAGTACAAGTCAAGGCAAGCCAATAAACGAAACAAGTCTAGGGATTACGATAGCCGTAGCTAAGTATGGTAGTACGGTAAGTCTAATACTACCGTATACTGTCACTCACAAACATCAAAGGTCGCTTACGTAAGAGCGGTGTGTTGCTACAAACAGACCGCTAACATCTAAACTATATTGTCAACCGAAGGAATGTAACCCGAATTCCTCAAAACCGGTTTCCAGTAAAATTTAGGCGTCGGTAAGTCGGCGAATTGAAGTAAACAGCGTGAATTCGCCGAATTAACTTGACAAAAGAATTTAAAATCACGTAAAAACTCTAAATTCTTAGAACTGGGATAAAATAAGAATCATAGCAAATTCCAATATTGTCAAAAACAACCCGATCCCAAGAACTCGGCGGAAATCCCGAGCTCTGATTGGCTGATTTGGAATGTCAGAAATGCGACAATAAATTCCATAACTAAATAAATTCCTTAGGCTGTAAACAAGTAGGGTATATAAGGAGCGACCAAACTTAGTCAAGACTCAAGAGAGAGTGTGAGACTCGGGTATCGAGGTGCGCGTGCTGACTGTGTTGCTGTTTGTCTTTGTCCCGTAACGACCGCCGAGCGGTGATCCTGCTGTGCTGTGCTGCTGCCCTACTGTGCTGTGTGCTGTGATAATAAAGTCGTAAGTGTACGCGTTTGTTCTTGTCTCACTCTTAAGGCTCTCCCCGTCTTCCTACCCACACCCATACAAACACAACGCAATGAACAACGGACCTGGTACGGAGGGGCCTGCGCCTCTGGCCCCACAAGTGTAATCGGGTATAACCCTAGGCGATCATACTTGCACGCAATACCCGGTTACAGTAGTTAAATTCTTAAGCCTAGACTCAGGGCTGCGGCATACTTTTATGCTGAAAAATATGCGCTTGAATTGCCCCTCCGCCCATCAGAAACTGCATCCTTAGGGCTGATTCATACTTGCAGCCGAATGTCCGTTCAGCCGGCAAAACTACGAAATAATCACGCCACTGGTAGCTGTGTGATTATTCCGTAATTTTGCCGAACAAACGGACATACGACTAAGTATGAATCGATCTTTAAACATATCCAAAACACTCGTAAATATGTCTGAGCTCACCAATCCCAACGGGAAGGCCATGATGGCGTAGAGACTGTCGCAGGCGGAATGGAGGGCGGTGTGGGCGAAGTAGGCCGGCGGTCCGGCGTGGCGGTGGTGGGAACTGATGCGCCGCAGTCGTCGGCCAGACCCAGTGGCGCCGGCGTGCTTGGCGGCCAGTCGGGCCTCTTCGGCCGCGTCCGCTCGCCACTCAGCCAGCTGGTCCAGCACGGCTCGCACCCCGCACAGCACAAAGTACACCGTCTGACCAACCTAGAAACAAAATACACACCACACGTCAGCACATGTTTCTACTGTCTAGGCTACCCCGGTCAAAAATCAAAGTTTTCCAATTTTGCTTATTTTCACATATGTTACTCCCCCGAGGCACCCCAACCTCAGATAAGAACAATTAAGCTTGAAGGTGCACTTTTGGTTAAGTGCGTTTGTCAGTGTATTTATATACATAGGCAAAAGAGCGTACAAAAGCCTTAAAGTAGCCCTTACTTGGACAGTTCTAACCCAAACCACATCAAGCCAATCTGACTGAAACTTGGCACAGTAGTAGGTCACATGTAACCGCAAAATCGTATGATCCGGATTTTCGATATGTATTTTCAATTCTAAAATCCAGGGTTGGCAGTCTCGGTCTCGGTCTCGTAAAAAGCCGAGACTGGGTTGGTCTCGGTCTCGGTCTCGGTAGGAAAACCGAGACCTGCCATAGGGTGGTCTCGGTATTTTAGATGAGACTTGAAGTTTTCAAAACTTTTTAAAATCAGGAAGATTTTTTTACAATATTTAAGTTTCCAAATAGAATTCCAACCATGAAATGGTCACAACTAGGGCTGAACACGGTTACACGGTACGAACCGTGTACACGCGTGTAACCGTGTACACGCTAACCTTAGCGTGTACACGGTTAAGGGTCACTATCCGCGATTACTTAGCGGTTACAGCGTGTACACGTTAAGACACAGTAACCGCGGATACTGTAACCGTTTACTCTAAACGGATAGTGTAAACGGTTACTCTAAACGGATAGTGTAACCGGTTACACTATCCGTTTTCCTACTTCGTGTACCCGCTAAAAAAATGTTCGTTTGGCTGCTGGATTTATGCAAATTAGCCTACAATCGTGCGCAAGCGATTTGCCTGAGTGTTACTTCATATACGCATGTGTGTGCAAGCTATTTTCTTCAAGATATATAAAGGCATTTATACTGACAGCTCAGCATTGTCCCAATAGCTCATATGGTAGCTTGCTGGTCTGCAGATTTAGAGATGGGTGGTTCGCATCTACCCTTGGTCATTCCTCCCCCTCTGCTGTGCCAGTAGACACAGGGGTCTGGGGGCGGCAGCCCCCAGAAATTTTTTACGATTTTGCATTTAAAAGAGTGCATTCTGGCCATATCACAGGCCCGTCAGGCACTGTGCATTATTGTGCAAAATTTTAATTTTTGTGTGCAATATTTTAAAAAAGTGTGCATTTGCACAGGGTTTTGCACAAAAAAAAACCCTGCCGTGTACACGGATAGTGATTTTGTAACCGTGCCCAGCCCTAGTCACAACTGTCTGCTGCAGACATGTCAGTTCACCGGCATTCGTCAAACTGACTTCGTTTTCAAGTTTAAACTTTGTAAATCAAGCCATTAGTTAAAGTTTGAGCTAGAAGGTTTGTCTGACTTAACGATGTTGCATTTGTATGTGGAACCTCTCAAGCATATGTTAAACAGTAACAATACTGACCATCATTTACCAAATAGTGCTAACTTCGTAGCTGATTTGTAATTAAAAATTTGCTGGCTTCTGCAACTTTACGAAGCGCGCATTGGGTGGCAGTTTAATTAAATTTCTTGAGCCCCAACCTCTCAACGCATGTCAAAACGTTAAGTATAGGAAGAAACCTAGGCACAATCAAAAGCTTTTTGGGCTATGGCGTGGTTGGGGCATCAAACCTGTCCCCCACATAACTGTGACAGCGGGACAAACTTTTCTGCTACGTGATGGTGCTCGCATCAGAACTTCTGACAGTAGCACCACTGCCCCAGCACGGACGATTCTAAGCTGACACCTATCTGAGTCAGACTGCCAAAATGCCAATAAGTGCAAGGCACTATAAAACACCCTATGGTTTGCGAGGAAGTGTGCGAAACTTATTAAAAAATACAAAAAATTGACAGAATAAATAATAAGAAAATAATCCTATTCTCCGGGTCCGGCTGTCAATCACTTACTCTGATGCATCCGGTCGTTTTTGTAACTTAATCACAATTTTTACATTTCAAAGTATCTCAAATTTTTAAAACTGAAACTTGAAAAAAGGTCCCCCAAGGGCTGGTCTCGGTCTCATAGGTCTCGTTTGGGTGGTCTCGGTTGCCTGGGCCCGATTTATCGAAGCAAAATGTTCGTCGTTGAAAATGTTCGTCGTTGAGAATATTCGTCGTTGAAAATGTTCGTCGTTGAAAATTTTGGATTGATCGAAACATTTTCAACGGCGAACATAACATGTAATTATAGGACAAATGTTCGTCGTTGAAAAACAAATGTTCGTCGTTGAAAAACAAATGTTCGTCGTTGAAAAAGCAAATGTTCGTCGTTGAAATGTTCGTCGTTGAAAAAACAAATGTTCGTCGTGAAAAACAAATGTTCGTCGTTGAAAAACAAATATTCGTCGTTGAAAAACAAATGTTCGTCGTTGAAAAATTTTCAACGGCGAACATTTCAACGGATGTCTTGAGCTCCGTTGAAATGTTAGTTTGTCTTTTAAAACATAATAATGTTCTAAAAAACCAAAGCTCGTCGTTGAAACATGGTTTTTTTTTTGCGTCCCACAGTGCGTCCAGACGCAATGACATTCAGCTGGACGCAAATTTTTTTAGCGGGACGCAAACTGGACGCAGTGATTTTTTTGCAAGTCTGACTAAAAAACCCAAGTATAAAGGCGATGAACAGGTGCTGGTGGCCCGAGGCGTAAGAAAAAATTTCCAATGCGTCTCCATTCTCCAATTGACCAAATTTGACCTTAAAATCTAAAAAATTTTCAATTTTCTTCTGGAGGCTGCCGTCCCCAAACCCAAGCAGATCTGAAGCATTGTGTATATGCCTTCATTATGCTGGGGGAGGGGGACCCAGGTCAAAAATCAAAGTTCTCCAATTTTGCTTATTTTCACATATGTTACTCCACCAAGGCATCTCTACCTCATATAAGAACAATTAAGCTTGAAGGTGCACTTTTGGTTCAGTGCGTTTGCCAGTGTATTTACATAGGCAAAAGTACGCCAAAAAGTCTAAAAGTAGCCCTTACTTGAGCAGTTCTAGCACAAATCACATCAAGCCAATCAGGCTGAAACTTGGCATAGTAGTAGCCCACATGTAAGCGCAAAATCGTATGATCCGGATTTTGGATATGTATTTTCAAATCTAAAATCGAGGGCGAAATGTGAAAAAATGGCCGTTTTTTAGGCCCGCCAAAATTGAGTGATTTTACATTTGGCGTCATTGCTCAGGCCATGGGTAAAAATTTAAAAAAATGGATCATAGAGGTTGAGATATGACGTTATGCTATCGAATCATGTAAAAATCAGCTTTGTCAGCGTTGACAAAAATTTCGAGTAAAGTAAAATTTCTAGTAAAGTATTTCTTTACAACCACAAAAAACTTTTTTTTGCGCCTATGATTTACACGTAAAATTAAATTTTTGGGAGCCCCTAGTAAAAAATTGGCAAAAGCATTGGTTCCAGTTTGTTACATCTGCGATGCGCCTTCCCTGGGGCTACATTGTGTGCAAATTTGAAGCGAATCGGAGAACCTAAAATTTTTACTTTTACAGGTAGCCCCCCCCCTTAATGGGGCGACGGGGAAGGGGCTGAATCGTAGATGTAGCTGCAGCCCCCAGACCCCTGCGACTCTGTGGCTTACTATTCCTTGTTATTATCTATCATCAAAGTCTATGCATGTATATTGTATACACAAGTACATTATGCTGCATTTGCTTGTTTACACGAGTATATTATGCTGCATTTACTTGTGTGATACAAAAAACGAAAAAACTTTCTGAAACGTCTCCAGTTGACTAAATTCGACCTAAAAATTTAAAAATTCTCCAATTTCTTTTCTGGTTGGTGACGCCCCCAGGCCCAGACCAACGCAACTTTGTGCTTTAGCGATCTTACATTTGCAATGCAAATCCACTAATTGTTAAAATTACAAACAAATGCATTTTAAACCCACAAAAGAAAATCGAAGTCATTCAATCCCCACCTCCCCCGAAATTTTTTTCTGGGCACCTTACTTCGGTGATGTCACCTAGAATGTCAATGACGTGAATAACGTAGTGTATGCACAGTAGAAACACAAGACTTTTATAGTGGTGCGGGGAAAAAAACCCTATTTTCAACTTTTCGGGTCGTCCTGTGCTCCACATACATCGGATCCATTAATGCTCGCGGCTGTTATAACGGCCATCTTTCGCCTAACTGTTGCACTAATAAAATGGATTGTAACTACTCACGTTTCTGAGTAATGAGTCTCGAAACCTCCGGGAAAAAAAACCCTATGCGGGAAAAAAACCCTAATGCGGGGAAAAAAAGCCCTATCACTTTTTCTGGTTGTTCTATTAGCAGGGAGTATAAACACAATTTCATCGTGTTCTACAACTCTCAGCTGCAGTATGGACTAAAAAAACCGTTTCTGCGACATCCATGTGACTCACAATGATTCTTCAAAAATCGACCCGTTTTGGCAGAAATGACTTCTGCCCAAATAGGCATTTTTTCCGTATTTAAAAGCATTAAAAACAGATTTTTGCGCTTATTACGTTAGAAACAGCGGACAAACACCGCCCGCGTCTATCATTCTTGGATTTAATTGGTACGCAGCAGCTAAAACCTAAATATTGCAAAAAATGCCAAATTTTAGTGAAACATCACCAAAACAGGTTTCGTAAGGGGTGTCGGGGTATGGCCAAAAATGACAAAAAACGACGTTTTGCGGCCGAATAAACGGTTTTAATGAACTCTACGCATGTTGTTAGCCCAGACGAACTAACTTTAGTAGCAACAATGGGTGAGTTTAGCAAAAAAATGCCGCCAAACAAAATAGGGTTTTTTTCCCGCACAAACTTTGACCAGTCACAGGTCAACCACAGCGTTTTTCACGGTTTTCGAGCTTCAGAAGTATAGAGGAAAGGTAACTCTCTTGAAAAATGCAAACGGCGTTGGTCAAAAGTGTTTTTGTGAAAAATTATGACAAGTCAAAAATTTGGAAAATTTTGTCACTTTGGAATTTTTCAACATGCAAAATTTTGAAATTTTATAAAAAACGCTACAGGCCTCAAAACTGCACAGAAATTGGTGTGGTAAGTCAGTTTGGGATGCGCTTTCCACCTGCATACTCAAAAAGGTCCTATGTCGTGAGGTTCGGCCAGGAAGCACTAGGGTTTTTTTCCCCGCAAAACGCGTAGGGTTTTTTTTCCCCGCACCACTATACGGTACCACCTGGACGCACTGTCATTGTGTGGGACGCGATTTTTTTTAACGGGACGCAAAATGGACGCAGTCTCGGATTTGAAAAAAAAACCCTGCGTTGAAAAATTTTTCAACGACGAACAATTTCAACGACGAACATTTGTTTTTCAACGACGAACATTTGTTTTTCAACGACGAACATTTGTTTTTCAACGACGAACATTTGCTTTTTCAACGACGAACATTTTCAACGACGAACATTTTGCTGTTTCGATAAATCGGGCCCAGGTCTCGGTCTCGGTCTCGGTTGCAAACCCGAGACTTGCCATTCTGCTAAAATCGATGGCGAAATGTGAAAAAATGGCCGTTTTTTGGGCCCTCCAAATTTGAGTGATTTTACATTTGGCGTCACAGCTCAGGCCATGGGCAAAAATTAAAAAAATAGATCGTAGAGGTTGAGATATGACGTTAGGCTATCGAATCATGTAAAAATCAGCTTCGTCAGTGTTAACAAAAATTTCGAGTAAAGGGACGCTTTGCAATCAGAAAAAAAACTTTTTTTGCGCCTATGATTTACACGTAAAATTGAAATTTAGGGAACCCCTAGTAAAAAATTGGCAAAAGCATTAGTTCTAGTTTGTTACATCTGCGATGCGGCTTCCCCTGGGGCTAAATTGTGTGCAAATTTGAAGCGAATCGGCGAACCTAAAATTTTCACTTTTCCAGGTAGCCCCCCCCCCTTAAGCGGGCCGGCCGCGCTGTAGAGCGGACGTGGAAATGGAGAAACACACCGAACCGCTGAAAACGAAGATGCATGTTTTGCATCTACACAAAGTTATCGAAATCTGTTCAAATCCCACGGAGGCCATCTATAGGGCTATAAATTAAGCTAAAATGTTGAGTGCCACACTGAACCACAGCTGAGCCACAGTGGCTCAACTTCATGGGAAAAAAACCCACGCCGGGGAAAAAACCCCAATTTTTCAAGTTGTGTAATTCGATGCAAAAACGTGATATAAACACAAAACTAGGCTTGTTGGGTGCCCATATGATAAGAAATTACTAACAACCCCGGAATTTTGGCGAACAACGAAACCTGTTCGGGTAATGTTTCACAATTTGAATAGCCTCATTTTTCGTAAAATTTTGCCGTGAACTGCCAAAAATGATGTAATTAGATGTTTTAAACAAGAAGCAATGTGTTTTAACGCCTTATTATGACACAGTGATAGATTTTTAGTGCCTACTATCCACAGTACCCCTTGACTCATGTACATTTTACATGCTAAACCTATTAAAATGCTTGTTTTCTGAATTAAACCATGAGAAAATCATCAGTAGGAAACGAATGTGTAGCACAGCTATAGCGATTACGCAGCTCTGCGTGCAATTTCAGTAAAATCTGATTTTTGAAAAATTTTCACTAAGTGACCCCATCTGAATTTTGGGGTCAATTTCATGGCTTGCTGTAGGCCAACCAGGAGATGTAGGAAGGTTTTGGTGTGTGCGTTCGAAAAAGGAGGTGGTACTCTATCATATGCATGCTCAACATCGGCGGTGGCATGCTCATTACGTTTTTTATTGATCAATGAAATTGGGGTTTTTTTCCCGACGTGGGGTTTTTTCCCGAACTGGGTTTTTTTCCCATGACTTTAGGTCAAAATTTCTGCCATGATGTAAATGATACAAAAATGTTTTATGCTGCATTTTATGGCTTATGGTAAGGCTTGATAAGAAAATAAAAAAACTGTCAATTTTGTGTATTACTTGGGATATGACCAAAAGTTTCCAAAATGTTTTTTTCCCGACTGGCTATACACGTATATATATACCATGTTAAGTATGGTGAGAAAGCGAAGCTTGAAAAACCAGCTGGTGTGCGGATGGCGCACGGGAATGAACATCACATCGTACCACACCGTGTACAGCCACAGGGCAGCGATCAGGAAATAAATAATCACTCTCAACATGGTTGACCACTGTGCCGCCCTCGAAATTCCCTCCTGCCTTCCTGCAAACAACAAAAATCAGTGGAGGCCCAGGAAAACATTTCGCAGTGCTTTTTAACCGACTTTTCCTTTTTTTTAAATGCGTGAGTTGCAACTTGAACGCAAAAAACGACATCTGTTAGGTATTAGCAGTAGCGTAGCCAGGATTTTCAAATAGGGGGTGTGGGTTTACATTCGGTTGGGGGGAAAATTATTTTCGGCCCTAATTCGCTTCCTACTCCATCTTTTAATAAAAATATGAAACCCCCATCGTCAGCCATGACCCCAATCTGATCTCTAGCCCCCAAAATAGCTGTCGCCCCTTTTAATAAAAATCTGAATTGAAATTATTGGTGTTAAAACCCTAAGGGGTCGAATAAGTCGGAAAAAACGAAATTTTTTCGACTAATGATTCGGAGTCCCCCTATATCCCCCAAACCCAGGGGGGGGTCAAAATTGATCGCTCTTTCGAATAGGCCACGTTAGAAGTTTGTAGGAAGTATAGTGGTGCGGGGAAAAAACCCTATTTTCAACTTTTCGGGTCCTCCTGCGCTCCACATAAATCGGATCCATTAATGCTCGCGGCTGTTATAACGGCCATCTTTCGCCTAACTGCTGCACTAATAAAATGGATTCTAACTACTCACGTTTTTGAGTAATAAGCCTCGAAACCTCCGGGAAAAAAACCCTATGCGGGAAAAAAACCCTAATGCGGGGAAAAAAACCCTACCACTTTTTTCGGCTGTTCTATTAGCAGTGAGTATAAACTCAATTTCATCGTGTTCTACAACTCTTAGGCTGCAGTATCGACTAAAAAACCGTTTCTCCAAACTCCAACACCCATGTGACTCACAATAAATCTTCAAAAATCGACCGTTTTTGGCAGAAATGACTTCTGCCCAAATATGCATTTTTATTAGGGATGTCGCGGATGTGACTTTTTTGACATCCGCGGATGCGGATGCGGATGCGGATGTTGACATCTGACATCCGCGCGGATGCGGATGCGGATGCGGATCTTTTTAGAATACGTTCTAAACAAATTATGAGCCGAATTTTTGAAAAAATTTTCACCAAAAAATACATATTATACTAGAAATAGCAAGTATGAATGCAAGAATGCAAGTACTAACGAATGAGACTTAGATAAAACAGTTGTGCATTCATTATACATATCGTAATCTTCTAAGCCATGCGCCGCCATCAACAGTTTGTTTAAAACGCTATTGGTTAACTCTATGCCAACTCAAAGGCTATCGGCGTCAGTGGCGTATTTAGGGGGGGGGCTGGGTGGGCTGCAGCCCCCCCCTTAGCGATTTGAGCCCCCCCCTTAGAGGGTCGCAGCCCCCCCCTTTCCGAAACTTCAAAAGCTGACAAAAGTGTTTCTGATACCTCCACAATTGACAAATTCTACCTTCAAAATTAAAAAATCTCTAGTTTTTTTCCATTCTGTTGATGTTTTTTCGGCTCAGGTACCTTTTTTCTTTGTGCATGCCTATATATAT
Organism: Trissonchulus sp. WLG1_4; assembly: GCA_030248245.1. Lineage (NCBI taxonomy): Eukaryota > Metazoa > Nematoda > Enoplea > Enoplida > Ironidae > Trissonchulus > Trissonchulus sp. WLG1_4. Next base: position 16,430 of record JASANF010010407.1, on the reverse strand, counting down.
GTCAGGTCTATTATCATATTCTGTGCTAATTGATTAATGTCTCACATGTTTGTATAGTTAGATAGGGTAAAAAATACAAAATTAAATACAAAGTATACTATTTTTTGCTTTGCTGCATACATGTTTGTATTTTTTTGCATACATGATATTTTTTACGATTTTTTCACTTTTTGTTAATTTTAATTTTTGAAGCATTATTACACCAATCTGCAGTGGCGTAGCCACAAAAAATTTCGGGGAGGGGGGATGAGGTTTCTTTGTTTTAAAACGTTAAAAATGCATTTAATTGCTATTTTAACGCTAAAAACGACACATATTATATTTATAGTTTCCGGCCAATTTATAGTTTCTGTATAATAAAATTAGCCACAGTCGACCATTTGGAACTTTGAATAATGATCTGCTAACGGCAAGTGTATCCGCGTCTCGTGTGTCAATTTTCAACCCTAAAATTGCAACACACATCAGAAACGGTCGTTCTTGACGACGGATCAGAAAAAGCCACCTGGCAAAAGCTGGCAATTGACCGAATTTGGCCTAAAAATCAAAAATTTCCCCAATTTTTTTTCTGGGGGCTGCCGCGCCGCCCCCAGACCCCTGCAATCCTGTGCTCCATATTTTTTGCCTTTGTGTTCTATTAAAGCCTGTTTATGTGTATATGGGTGCATTGTACACTATTTATTTGCTTAAGACACTGTTTAATGTATCCTTTTAGATGTCTTATCGCAGCAAAAATGACATTTTTAATGATTTTGCAAAAATGATTTTACAACAACTGTTGCTTAGAAATGCTGTTTCATTGGAAATGTTATTTCAAAACTCCAAAAAAGGTCCAACCTCTGGGGCTGGGGGCAGCCGCCCCCATTCCCCTGCAAGCCCCTGCAAGCAACCACTCGTCCACTCTGATTTTTACAAAAGTGTCGCTTAGAATTGCTTCTTGAATGGAAATTTTATTTCAAAATTCCAAAAAAGCTCCAGCTTCTGGGGGCTGCCGCCCCCAGACCCCCGCAACCACTTTGATTTTTTACCATAAGTATTGCTTAGAATTGCTTTGTCAATGCAAATTTTATTTTAAAATTCCAAAAAAGCTCCAGCTTCTGGGGGCTGCCGCCCCCAGACCCCTGCAACCACTTTGATTTTTTACAATAAGTATTGCTTAGAATTGCTTTGTCAATGCAAATTTTATTTTAAAATTCCAAAAAAGCTCCAGCTTCTGGGGGCTGCCGCCCCCAGACCCCTGCAACCACTTTGATGTTTTACAATAAGTATTGCTTAGAATTGCTTTGTCAATGCAAATTTTATTTTAAAATTCTAAAAAAGCTCCAGCTTTTGGGGGCTGCCGCCCCCAGACCCCTGCAATTGCTATGACTTTAGGACGTGTTGCTGACAACTTTTCAGTGCAAATTCACCGTCTAATTTCTACAAAGCTAAACCCCTGCAGACTGGCGCGCCCTGTTAGTTTGCTACATTGTGTGCGCGTTTCACCCCCCCCCCCCCCGCTTCCCCCGGTCGTCGACCATCAGTACAGCCCCTTCTTCGCGAAGTCCTGGATACGCTACTGCTATGCAATGTGTAAAATAACACATAAAACATAACAATCGACACTACTAAAAAAACGCCTCGCAAAAATTTTTTCACGCTCGCTACCCCCCCTTCCCGGTCGACACCCAAGGTGGGGCCCCCCCTTTGAGAATTCCTGGATCCGCGCCTGCTGCAGATTCACTATTGTAGTTTATCGATGGTTACAATTACAAAAAGGTCCGAGGTTTGCCGTCCCCGCCAGACCCCCTTTGATCGGCGGTGGCTCACAGTTGCTCCGCACCCCCCCCCCCTCGGTCGCAGCCCCCCCCTTTGCGAAATCCTGGATACGCCACTGATCGGCGTGACCCTCTGGCAACTTGATGCTTTTGGCTTAGGTTGGTGTATAATCACTAAACGTACTCTGTCAATTCTTTCTAATCTACGAAAGCATGCAAGTAAAAAACTGATAATATTGTTTTGACTTTGACAATATATACTTATTGCTTTACAAGTTGTAGACTAGTCTCTCTCAAACATGCAAAACTTAGTTCGAATATGCCAGCTATATCAAATATTTGTGAAGCCTACTTTAGAAAAGAGCGAAGAACCAACAATGAGGTGAAAAAGCTTAAAGTTATCCAGCGTTTAAGAGCAAAAATATTGGTAAACATGCACAAAAATCAAAATTGCGCTGATTTTCTACATTTTTAGTAAATTTTGCCGAATCTGCAACATCCGCACATCCGCATTAAATTTTTGCGGATGCGGATGCGGATGTCAAAAAGTTGCGGATCATCCGCGGATGCGGATGCGGATATCCGCGACATCCCTAATTTTTATAGTATTTAAATGCATTAAAAATAAATTTTTTGCACTTATTATGTTAGAAACTGTGGCCAAACACCGCCCGCGTCTACCATTTTTGGATTTAGGTGGTACGCAGCAGCTAAAACCTAAATATTCCAAAAAATGCCAAACAGGAAACATCACCAAAACAGGTTTCGTACGGGGTGTCGGAGTATGGGCCAAAACGAAAAAAACGACGTTTTGCGGCCGAATAAACGGTTTCAATGAAGTCTACACATGTTCTTACCCCAGATCAGTCAACTTTTGTATCAACAATGGGTGAGTTTAGCAAAAAATTGTCGCCAAACAAAATAGGGTTTTTTTTCTCCGCAATAGGGTTTTTTCCCCGCACAAACTTTGAACTGTCACAGGTAAACCACAACGTTTATCACTGTTTTTGAGCTTCAGAAGTATAGAGGAAAGGTAACTCTCTTGAAAAGTGCAAACAACGTTGGCCAAAAGTGGTTTTGTGAAAAATTATGACAAGTCAAAAATTTGAAAAATTTTGTCACTTTGGAATTTTTCAACATGCAAAATTTTGAAATTTTATAAAAAACGCTACATGCCTCAAAACTGCACAGAAATTGGTGTGGTAACTAAGTTTGGAATGCGCTTTCCACCTACATAGTCAAAAAGGTCCTACGTCGTAAGGTTCGGCCAGGAAGCACAAGGGTTTGTTTTCCTCGCAAAACGCGTAGGGTTTTTTACCGCATTGGATTTAGGCAAAAATACTGAATCAAATGAAAACCTGCTGCTACCATTGAAAGAGTAGCTCTTAAGCTACTAAATGCTGACAAAATTTTGGGAATCGGTTCAGGTTTTGAAAAGTTACAAAACTTTTTCTGAAGCTACCTGGACCAGGCTGATTGAAGCGTTACAACACAAGTAAGGTTCAGTCAGTGGCGTAGCCAGAAAAAAATTTCAGGGGGGGGATTGACTTTTCGATTTTTTTGAAATGTGTTAAAATGCACTTACATAATTGCGATTTTAACGCGAAAAACGACACAAATTACAATTTTTTCGGTCAAAAACATGCAATTTTCCACCGCTGCAGCATCGAACGTAAAATTGGAGATCAAACCTTCGAAAATTACAAAAACGGTGGCCGGCAATGGTCCAGAAACTAGCAAATTAGCAAATTTTCCGAAATTTTTTGACATAAAAACTGTAAAATTACATACTAAAAATGTATTTTTTGTAACAAAAAACAGCTAAAATGATACACCAAACATTGTATTAAGCAAATACATAGGCCACAATGCAGATGTATGTACATGCACATGTCTATTTAAGGTGGCACTCCTGGGGCCGTATTCTCAAAATTATCTGCAGGTAAAATTAGGCTAACTTTACCCACAGGTAAGGTGAAGGTAAAATCGTATTCTCAAACAGTGACTAAAGCCAACGTGATAGCTGAGGTTATCTTTAATATTCGGGCAAGAAAAGTGGTTTTTCTTGTTTTTCACCTGAAGTTTATGTATTGTGCAAATTTTTAACCTCAATGGTTGATGTTAACCTTGTTTTCAATTTTAACTTTACCTTTACCCACAGAATTAACTTTACCTTCGCCTTACCTGTGGGTAAAGTTAGCCTAACTTTACCTGCAGGTAAGTTTGAGAATCACAGGAAAACCAGGAAATCTGAATTTTCTGTAAAATTTTTTCGGTTACGGATTTTTCAGATGTTTTCTACCCTTTCCATTCAGAGACATTTTACAGACTTTCAAAGGAAATTCAGATAAATTTCAGAGAAGTTCAGGGGAAATTCAGAGAATTTCACCCAGAATTCAGAGACTCTGAATTTTATCTGAAAATGTTACTGGCTTTTCAGATAAATTTCAGATACTTTTTACACGAGTTTCGGAGAAAATTCACATGTTTTTCACATCTGTAAATATCAGGTAAATTTTATCTGAAATTCTTGTAAAAAGTATCTGAAATTTATCTGAAAAGCCAGTAACATTTTTTTCAGATAAAATTCAGAGTCTCTGAATTCTGGGTGAAATTCTCTGAATGTCCCCTGAACTTCTCTGAAATTTATCTGAAATTCCTCTGAAAGTCTGTAAAATGTCTCTGAATGGAAAGGGTAAAAAACATCTGAAAAATCCGTAACCGAAAAAATTTTACAGAAAATTCAGATTCCTGGTTTTCCTGTGAATACGGTCCCTGAAATGTGGGTTTTGGCCATTATTTTGACAACGCGCAAAAACAAACATGCATCGTAAGAACAAAAGTTGTTCAGAAGTGAATTTCCTTCAATTTGATGTACATATCACATACAAAAAATTTTGAAACTTTTTGAGAAATATCAGCAAGAAAAATAAATTTTATGGAAAAGCCTTCACAAGCCAGTGCATTTACACGTATGTAATAAATTTGAAAGGCTGGAAAACAGTAGCAGCTGGGGGGGGGGGCGGGCCGCCTTTGCCGCTTCCTTGCTTTTTCTGCTGGCTTTAAAATGGATATTGTTTTACTGGAACATACTTAAAAAATTTTTGGTGTTGTATTGAGTGTGGTATTATTTTTTTTGTGAACTAGCGCAATAATTTCTGCATGAGACAGAAATATAGTGCGTGTGAATACAAACAAAAATTTTCGGCTTGCTATTTTAAAAAAATTGGCTCAACCAAAGAAGTTAAAATTTGGCACATAAATGCACCTTGTGGCCTTCGAGCGGTCGCAAAATTTGATTCAGAGCAAATCGATAGTATTAAAAAAATTTAGTCAAATTTATGTTTTTCGAAAATCGTGATTTTAGTGTATTTCATTATATCAATCATATTCATAAAAATGACATTTTGCGACCGCTCGATCACGCTGAGGCGAGCAAAATGAGCTATTGATTGTGCAAAAGCTAGTTACTTGTGAAGAGAAATCGCAAGCCGAAATTCCACTCACGTTTAGTGTTTGTGACCGGCCGGAATTTGTGTTTGTGACCGGGAAAAGCCGGCCGGCAGGCCGGCTAAAATCAGCCGGCCGGCCGGCCGGTCAAAATCGGCCGGCCGGCCAGCCGGTTGAAAACAGCGGCCGGCCAGCCAGATTCAACCGGCTGACAAAATTAAACCGGTATAACAATCCGGCAGGCTAAGTTTATGCCAAAATGACACTTTGGACTGGTTTTATTTAAAATTTCGGCCGTTCACAGCCGGCCGGCCGAAGTTTTTTGCCGGCCGGCGGCTTTCGCGGCCGGTCACAAACACTACTCACGTTTGCTCTACAGTGAATGCTAATTTGTATCAATCAACTTCATTTTTTGTGTTTAGGCATACTTTTACACCAGCTTGCCATTGTGCATCTAAAACTGGCCGCAGACTGCCGTTTTTCGAAAAGTCACATTTCAGGAGCGCCAGACGTTCGCATCTTTTGTTTTAATTTTCATGTCGGAAAAAATTCTGATACGTCTCTAGTTAACCAAATTCGGCCTAAAATTTACAAAAATCTCCAAAATTTTTCTGGGGGGTGCCGCCCCCTGACCCCTGCAACTTTGTGATTTAGCGATGTTGCATTTTTAAGGCGTTTTGTTTAAGTGTTAAACTTGCAAAAATGTGCACTTCAACCCATTACGAAAAATCGAAGTCATTCCCCCCGGCCACCGAAATGTTTTCTATGCACAACACTGTCTCTCGAAAACATCATGACGCAGCAGTGCAGCGTAGTATATAACGCAGCTTAAGAACGTAGTAAAAAGGTCAAAAAAGGCAAAAAAGAGTTTATGCCGTATCCCCCCCTTTTTGGAGGTCACGGTCCGCCCCTGGTCTGGCAGTATTTATTTGACACCATACGGCATTTTACTAGTTTCTCAGTGAACGTACAATTTCAAAGCAAAAAGTTCTCATTTTGCAGCCTACGAGCAAAACTGCTTTGGCGACACTACCACCTTAAGCTAAAAGCAAGCATCACTATGCCAAAAAGTTGCAGGGGTCTGGGGGCGGTAGCCCGCAGAAAACAATTAGGGAAAGTTTTGATTTTTAGGCCAAATTTGGTCAATTGGAGACGTATCAGAAATTTTTTCCGGCCGGACCATAGAAACCAAAGGGGGGACCCTTGTGTAAAATTTCAGTCGGAAAAAATTTCGGGGGGAATTCCCCCCATTCCCATTCCCCCCCTGGCTACGCCCCTTAGTTTATATATGAATAGTTGGGGTTTTTTATGGCGGTTAAGTTATTCCTGATGCTTCTTAGCATGTTTTTTCTTGAATTTAGGCCTCAGGCTTAGGCTTAGTGCTTAGGCTTAGGCTGAGGCTTTTAGTGCTTACAGAGTAGTAGATGGGTTAGGATAGACTTGCTGTAGTAGATGGGTTAGGATAGACTTAGTTGCTTGCATCAAATGAAAGGATACTTGCTATCGTGGAATCATAAATAAAGCTGCACTTTTGAACCGAAATTGTCAGCGCCAGCGTGATGCTGAGCAGCAGTGACGGTTTGAATTCGTATTTATGGTATTCTTCTTTACTAAATATTGCTCCTTTTAACTAAAAATGGCTATTTTTTTGTCGAAAAATGTAATTAATTTATTATTTATGCAAAAAGAAACAATAACAATTGATATGCGAGCTCAAGTTAACGATGCATATCCCTTTTTTTGGTGTTTGAAGAAGTCTGCAGTAGAAAACATTTTCTATTAGTTGTCATGAGATCTCACTCCTCGGGGTGATTTTGCCTCTGTGGCGCCCCTATTTCCGGAATTTTGCCCGGGTGTCGAAAATTTTGGTTTTTGGATTTTTTTATTTGGATTTTTCTGAAAGGCAAAAATCCCCCTTTTTTTGCTTGGAAAGTGCTAAAAATGAGCTCAGCGCGTCCGAAAACCTATAAAAACGTGATTTTACGTTGAATAAATGTGAGTTTGATTGAATTCCCCCCCCCCCCGCCGAAATGCAAGCTTTGTTGTTGTTGTTGTTGTTGCCCCGTCGGAAACCTCGCAGCTATGGTGGGGGCGGCCAGGGTGGGGGTGGGAGGGCGGGCGGTGGGAGGAGCCCGGGGGTCAGATTTAGCCATCGTGCTACTTCGACCGGTTTGGTCCATAAGTCCAGGGTGTTGAGCGTGGTGGGGGATAAGCGGCAGTTGAAAAGGTGGGCGACGTCGTGTGGTCCGTCCCCACAGATGGGGCATCTGTCTGGGGTGTCTTCGTCCAGTCTGTGTTTATAGTTGGCCAGTAGCCTGGAGTAGCCCGAGCGCAGCTGGGCCAATTTGCATCTGGCCTGCCTTGGGAGAGTTAGTTCTTCAGGGTTGATCTTGGGGCAGGGTGGGTTGTGGGCTCCAAGCAGAACTTGGGAAGTAGGTGTTTATTTCTGCAGTCACAGTGGATCGGTGCAGCTGTTTCAGACTGGTTTTCAGGTTTTCTGGCTGTGGGTGGATGTTGTGCTGTCTGACAAACGGGTACGACTTCGACGCAAGACTGTGCTTCATGGGCCGCGGTCTGCGGCTCTCCCTTGTGATTCGGTGGCATGGGTGGTTTGGGTGGCTGCACTGTAGTAGATATTGGCTGGATAGAAGTTCTGAATGAGACGCTACCTTCAGCATTGAGGCTTCATGGTGAATGTTATCTTCACTAGCCATCTGTAGGCAGCCAGTAGCGATTCTTAGGGCCCCATTTTGTATCCGCTGAAGCTTCTGGAGATTGCTTGCCGACGTGTTTGGGAACCAGACAGGACAGGCGTAGTTGATCAGTGATCGGCCAATCGCTTTGTAGGTCATCAGCAACGTTTCTTTGTCCTGACCCCAGTTAGTTCCCGCAGGCGCCTTTAGAATGTTATTTCTTTGAGAAGCTTTCTTGGCAGTATTCTCCACGTGTTGTTTGAAGCAAAGCTTCGGATCGAACGTTACACCGAGAATTCGTGGAAACTTGTCCAGCGGGATCATAGCTCCGTGGATTCTGATATCGGGGTGGAAGTGATATTGTTCTTGATGTGGAGTAAGCAGCGTGACCGTGGATTTGGTTGGGGAGATGCACAGGCCGCGGTCTTCAAAGAAATTGACCAGTCGTGGGAGATAGGCGTTGATGTTATTTTCGACTCTGTGGACGTCGTGGTCGCTCGAGAAGATAGTGAAATCATCTGCATACGAAGCCAGCTGTATGCCCTACGGGGGGGCGGGGGCTTTGGAGACATAGAAGTTGAAGAGAGTTGGAGATATGATTGAGCCCTGGGGGACACCCATATGAACAATTCTGGCCTTCGATATTTGGTCCCGAAACTCGGTGCGCGCCTGTCTGCCGTGTAGGTAGGCGGTCAGCCAGCGTACCAGTCCTCTGGGTAAGGTGGAGGCCAGTATATCACCAATGAGCTGTTCGTGAATAACCATGTCAAAAGCCTTCGTTAGATCGAGAGCTACCAGCACTGTTCTAGCCGCCGGCTTCTTCTCGTTGAAGCCCGCCGCCGCTGCCGTGGTGATGTTCAGGAGAGCTGAAGTTGTAGAGTGGCCCGGGCTGAAACCGTGCTGATGTGTAGCTTTGGGTAGGTGAGACTGAAGTACTGGCAGGATACACTTTTCAAGTACTTTCACTACCGGGCTGAGTAGTGAGACTTCTCTGTACGATTTGGATTCAGACTCTGGCTTTCCAGGTTTTAGCAGTGGAATTATCTTTGATTTCTTCCAAATGTCTGGAATAACGCAAGTGCTGAGGCATAGATTGAGCACTTTGGTCAGATATTTGATCCCATTTTGGCCCAGGTGTTTTAGGTGAAAAATTGTGAGACCATCCGGACCTTCGGCTTTAGAATTCTTCGATTTTTTGATGGCACTGCTGACTGTTTCTTCTTGGAGCGTGACGTTGTCCTCTCGACTTAGTTTTTGAATCTTTCGTTGCAGAATTCTTCTGGTTTTTGACGATTCGTGTTTCTTGGCGTTGGCGAAGGACTTATTGAACAGGTTAGCCAATTCGGCAGCTTTGGTGTGAGTCTTGTTGCCGAATGAGATTCCGATGTTTTTTGACATTGTTGGTTTGTCGCCATTGAGCCCTTTTATGGTGTTCCATAGTTTCGTACAGTTGGTATGGCTGTTGAAAGTGGCTAAATGCTCCTGCCATCTTCTTCGTTTTTCAATGGCCACATTGATCTCTATTTGCTGGTTTATTAGCTGGATGTCCGTTGACCGGGGGTCTGAAGTTCTTATACTATCCCGAGTTTTTATCAGTTCTTGGGCGACTTCAGATAAACCGAGACGGACTTTGGGTCTCCTGCCGGCAGGGATGGCTTTCTTGCTAGCATTGAGAATGATACTGCGTAACCGTTTTTCGCCCTCCGTGCTGGAAGGGGGGTCCGGGAGAGTCGAGAAGGCCTGTTCTGTTTCTTTGTTGTATAACTCCCAGTTTGCCTGGTTTAAGTTGACAAACGTTTTGTGTGGAGCATCGGAGAGAGGATGCTGGATCTGGTATTTCAGGGTAATAGGTAAGTGATCCGAGCTGAGGGAAATAGCCGTTGACCAGGTGATGTTGTTAATTATAGACGAGCTGGCAATAGATATATCTGGAGATTTGATTTGATTTGAGACGACCATTTGATGGCAGTCTCGTGTGGGTATCCAAATTCAAGCTTTAAAAAGCTTTAATGCCGAATCTGCACCAGAAAAAAGTGAATCCGAAAAGGGTGCAAAAAGAGTGAGAAAAATTTTTCACGGGATTCGGAGAGCAAAGTTGCACTCGTTTCTCACCCGTTTCACACTTTTCATCACTAAATTCTGACTTTTTCTCACTCTTCGCACGCATCCGAAACCAGTGAGAAAAATAGTCGGAAGCAAATTCTCACTCTTTTCGCACTCTATTCTCACTCTATTAACAATCTTTTATTACAGCTTTTACACTCTTTTCTCACTCTATCTAGTCAGCGCAGGAATAGTTCTCACTGTTTTCTCATTATTTTATCACTAAATTCACACTGATTTTTCACTGTTTTCTCACTCAATTCGCACTATTTTCTCACTCTTTTCACACTACTTTCTCACTCTTTTCTCACTCCAGCTAGACAGCGCTGAACAAATTCTCACTCTTTTCTCACTATCTTCTCACTCAATTCGCACTATTTTCTCACTCTTTTCATACTACTTTCTCACTCCAGCGAGACAGCGCTGAACAAATTCTCACTCTTTTCTCACTATTTTTTCACTCTTATCACACTATTATCTCACTGTTTTCTCACGAAATTTATGCCTTAAAGCACTCTTGTGGTTTGTCGATCTGATTAAGTATAGATTTTGTTACATGAATCAGTCGATAATGGGTTTGTCGGTATCAATATTGGTATATACGTACGTACGTATGTCATATATCGTTACAACAGTATTTTCTGAATACATATATACATATTGTACATTGGCATTATTAAGCTAAATTGTGTATTGGCGCAGTGCGCATAACTTACAATTACTATACTACTAACCAAACAGTATTCGTGGAGCTGAAGCATATATATATATATATATATATATATATATATAATTTACCCTTTTGTAGGTTTACGCACTAGCTTAATCATAAAGTCTACAAAATTAAACTAAGGTATAACATAAACGAAAAATTGACAAACTTACCAGGTATATTTATACCAAGTTGCTAAAATGCTAATAGCAGCAATAACTTCCGTGAAAGGTAAATAAGTTCTTGTTTAAGAGATTTAAGTTAAAAAGACAGCAGCCACCTGTAAACAGCAACAGTGAGACATGCGAAGAGTTTGATTGTGTGAAATGTTTCTCACTGGTTTCAGCCAGCCAAAAATAGTGAGAAAACAGTGTGAAATAAGTGTAACAATAGTGCGAAACGAGCCAGAAAATTTCTCACTCGTTTCGGCTTCAGCGTAGAGTAACAAAAGTGTGCAAAACAAGTGAGAAAATTTTCTCACTCTCCTCCCACTTCCACTCCTGCTCCAAATGTTCTCATTAGTGAGAAAGAAGTGAGATAATTTTATCACTCCTTTCTCACTGGTTTTTGACGTGGTAAAAAAGTGACAATTCAGTGAGAATTTCGTCCGAAATTTTCTGGACGATTTTCGAATGTGAGAATCCAGTGAGAAAATTGTTTCTGGCTACTGACCATCCGAAAAACGTCCAAAACAAGTGCGACATTTTTTCACCTTTTTCGCACTGTATTTGAACGTGCGAATTAGGGATGGAAGTCTCGGTCTCGGTCTCGGTCAAAACCCGAGACTAGCCCAGTCTCGGTCTCGGTCTCGGTCTCGGTAGTCGAAAAGTCTCGGTTTGTACCCGGTCTCGGTTTTTCAAATCTGTGAAAAATTTTCCTGTGGTCCCCCCTTTGGTTTATATTTTGGGCAGTAATTTTTTTCGGAAGTGTTCATTTCACCAAAATTTCACACCAAACAGTGAGATTCTGTTATTTCTTTGAAAAAACTTTGCCGTGGTTGTTTAGTTTATCAGTAAACACAGTGCACACACAAATGTATATAGCCTAGGTTTGTGATTAGGTTTCTTATTTCATACGATCTATCAAGTCTGTCTGTCTGATTATTTTTATATTTTACTCTTAAGTATTAGTGTTTGGCTGGTCAACTTTTTTATGCCAATTGGTGGCTTTACCTATATACTTAAATTAAATTTCAACCAGTATTTTAGCAAAAATCAAAAGCAAAGATCTGTGAAAGTTCAACTAAACGCACTACTCAGAACCATGCGGTGACACCGGTGGATGAGAGGGGAAGACTCTACTCCCAACAAAAATATAGTCCCAGCTCCCAGCCCCAGGGGATTGAAGGGGGCCCCCACTCAAAGAGGGGTCACGCCGTAGGCAAACAACGAAAGAGCGTCACGGCGCAGGTCTAATTTTTGAGCCAAACCTTTATATCTTGGGTGAATTTTAGCAGAACATTGATACTTCCAATACAACGGAGCTATTTTTAAATAAATTCGAACCAAACAGTGTCAAAATTTGCTATTTTCTGGCATGCACAAGGACTAATTGCGTCTGTTTTGGAACAGAGGTCAAAATTTCACGATGTTCAAGAAGACATGGTCCCACAGTTCCACACAAACGGGGAAAATAACCAGCAATGTAAACAAAATTGTCGTGATGTGGCTGTTAGTTATATATATAAAAGGTGTCTGACCATGGTCTTGTAATTTTACCTAAAAATTTGTAAAAAGTCATCAAATCAATAGGTAAAAAAATGGCAAAAAATGACCCAGTCTCGGTTTTGGCGGTCTCGGAATTTGGTCTCGGTCTCGGTAGTCTCGGTTTCGTGGTCTCGGTCTCGGTCTCGGAAAAAAAACCGAGACTTCCATCCCTAGTGCGAATACAGTGAGAAAGTTCAAAATTTTCTCACTCTTTGGACATTTTTCACACTATTGGTTTTCCTGTGTTACCCACAGAATTAACTTTGCCTTCACCTTACCTATGAGTAAAGTTATCCTATTTTTACCTGCAGGTATTCTTTAAAAAACGGTCCAGGCTGAACCGGATAGCTTCAAAAAAAGTTTTGTTTTTTCTGAAATAAAAACTTTTCAAAAACTTAGCCGATTTACGAATGTTTTCAGCATTTAGTAGCTTAAAGGTTACTTTTTCAGTGATAGCAGCAGGTTTTCATTTGATGAAGTTTTGTTGCCTAAATTCAATTTTGCGCCACAAATTTCATGTAAGGTTTAATTTTTGGACTGGATTTCCAGCTGAAACTTACATACTACAAACTTCTAACCTAGCTTATTCGAAAGAGCGTTCAATTTTTACCCTCCTCTAGGTCCTGGGAATATAGGGGTGATTCAAGATCATTGGCGAAAAAATGCTGTTTTTCCGACTTATTCCACCCTTAATGGTTTTAACACCAATAATTTCACTCTAGATTTTTATTAAAGGGGTTTTAGCTTTTTTTGCGTTAAAATTAGGTTCTAGACCAATTCATAAAAATTACACAAAATTCTTGTTCGTCACTTTCCGGCGAACTTTGATCAATGAAGGATAAATCTCGTCGTATGCCGACAGTGGGGGTGGCTAAGGTTAAATTAGATTCCCCCTAGATCAGCCCCTGGTCGTCGATGTAGAAATAAATTTGTTTTTCAGCGTCGTGGCATTATAGCAAAATGGGCACCAAAGGATTGGATCTGGATCAGCCGCTCTACGACCAGAACACTTTTTGGGGGCGATTCAAGCACTATGCCGTTATCACCAACCCCTTGAATGCTTTTGTGTCTAAGCAACGCTTGCTGGAGGCCAAACATTTAGTGGACTGCTATAAGTATGTTATTAACCTAGTCAGTATTATATATCCTTGTAACATGAAACAGAAACAATGTTTCGCGAATACTTGGTTCTTATATACATATAAGATGGGATAGCAGGCGGGACCCCCTCCCACAGAAAAAAGTGTTGTCAATTTGTACATTTGCTTCATTTTAGCCAAACATCAAAAATGAGACATTAGATCCCCTGCGCCTGCGCTTCTGTTCAAATTGTGAGTAAAGCGTTATGTTATAGCTATATGGTAGGCGTGCACAACCTTTTATGCACTACGACACTTCTACTATGTGTTACGTCAGCTGATCAACATTTTTTCCAGCCAAGATCAGCTTCTGTGTTTCTGGCGGTAATTATGCTAGCCAAACTGCTGTCCTTGGACATTTTGATATAATGTTAGTTAATCTATTGGCCATCTTCTGTCTTGTTCCAGATGTGGGGCGGAGCTGCCCGCGGGCACAACGGACGATCACGTTATCCGGGCCAATGTGCTGGTGCAGTCGGCCTTCCACCCGGACACTGGACAGCTGCAGCCCCTGCTGGGCCGGATGTGCTTCCAGGTGCCCGTCCAGATGGCCATTGTCGGCTCCATGCTCACCTGGTACAAGTAGGCGCTTGGGTTTAGGCTTAAAGGGTGGATTTCACAAAGGTGGTTACTGGTTTTACTAAACCATGGTTTTACGCACGATTGCACAATATGATAATTAATAATATAATAATTAATTAATTATTAATTAATTAATTACATATAGTTAATTAATAACATAATTTCACAATGAAATATTGTCTGATTCGTTACCAATTTCGTAGATTTTCTCAAAACCTGGTTTTCTTTCTCTGTGTTGAAATCTAAGCAGAGACAGAAACTTGCTGTGCTGCAGGTTTGGAATTTCAACTGAACTAAAATCGCCGTTTAAGAAAATCTACGAAATTCGTAACGAATCGGGTAATATTTCGTAATTAAATTATGTGCAAATCATGCAAAAGATACGTAAAACCACCTTTATGAAATCTATCCCAGATTTTTGGTGTATAGTTAATTATATTTTGGTTAACTACATAGGATGATATGGTCGATGGGCAGTTGAAGGGATGATAGTAAAAATCGGTCGGCTGTTGACGGGCATGGGAGGACTTAGTTGGGTCTGGGTGCTGAATTTTTGCCGAATTCCCAGCTTTAGATATATAAAATTGCATCAAAATAAAAAATCGTTCCCTCTCCAGTCTGCAACGATAATTTTCCCTGGATCCGCCCCTGGTCGTTGGGTATGTATTTTCCTCTTTAAGATGTGTTGTTTATTTGCGGCTTTGTGTTTTTGTTTTGCAGAACAACCCGAGCAGTGGTGTTTTGGCAATGGGTGAATCAGTCGGCCATGGCTCTGCTCAACTACACCAATCGCAATGCCAAATCAGACATTACCACACAGTATGTATGTACGTATATATACACGTGGTTGTGCCAGTTCACACTATTGACTCTATAGTACCACGACCGGTGGTGGTGCATAATGTATATACACCATAGACTAAAGTCTGACAAAAAATAGATGCGCCACTCATTTATTTTAGTGGCATGACTTCTGCTACTACTTGCTGTACTTTTGATAGTCAAAATCTATTCTTTTCGTAACGAAATCACATGTTTAGTTTTCTCAAGGGTGCAACTGGTTTTTGTCAGACTTCAGTGTGTGTATGTGCACAGTCGTATGTCTGTTCAGCCGTGAAAATCGCAAAAACTACTACTACAAGCTATATTTTATACATTGGCAAGGACTCAATTACTTTTATGATGAATATAACGAATTTAAGATGAATTATATGTGAAGGTTTCTAATGAATTCCGGATTCTCTCTGTTGTATATAAAGCGAATTTTTGTTATGGCTTTTGCCAGTTTTAGTGAACTCAATCTTTTTGGTGTATTAAGTTCTAATTGTGAGATGGCTGTGAACATAAGTAAAATTCATTAAAAAATACTCAATTATTAATTAGTTATTATTTAGTAGTAATTAATATTATTTTTAGACAAATGGGTGTTGCCTATGCCTCTGCCACTACCTCGGCCGTCGTTGCTTCGATTGGTCTAAAAGCACTGCTCAGTGTCAGTTAGGCATTTTTTATGACAAACTTGAGCCTTAATTTTTTAGAAAGCAAAATTTTTTGTTGTTTTTTTACTTTCAAAGCTTACAAATAATGGCTAGGTTTTGTTTTGCATGATTTTTAAAGTTTGTGAAAGTTTTTTTAAAAAATCCTACTAAGTATGCATTGTATTGCTGCAGACGCTATAGCATGTCAATTACAAAAACTATTACCGTCCACGTAGATTGTGGATTGTGTTGTTTTGTAATTGGTTTTCCACTTGCACCATTTTTGTTTTGTCTGTCGTTTTTTAGCGCGGCAGCAGTCTATTGCAACGAATGGTGCCTTTTCTGGGAGTTGCAGCAGCCAACTGTGTTAATGTACCTTTGACTCGTCAGAAGTAAGCCAGTATCGAATATATACGTACATTTGGGGTGATTTGAAATGTTCATATTTCGTGCAAACGCTTTACAACGAGCTATTTAACTACGTAGCTGATTTGATTTTTACTAAAAGTTTACAGTATTCAACATTGGGATACTTGTAGACTTTTTTACTTGCTGGCAAAAATAATAATGTCTGAAGTTTGTTTTAAGTATATTATTATACTATTGCAATTTTATGTGCAGGTATTTGTAAACAGCTCAAGCCTCAAGTTACGTCTTGCTATTTGTATGGAATTTTTTTATTAATGTATTAAGACAAGTATGTTTTCCTGGTGTAGCGCGAACACACCGGGGTGTGGGTTTGTGGAGTTTCACGTTCCTCTTCGTCAGAAAATTGTAAAAATCAGGAATCTCCTCAGACCAACGGTAGGA
>JASANF010010404.1:0-27767 GCA_030248245.1 Trissonchulus sp. WLG1_4 | reverse complement strand
CACCTGAATATGAGCATCAGTTATTTGACTGTCCATATGGTGATTGTTGGCTTGACTGCTGCTAGTCGGCTCTGTGGGGGGGACCTGGAAAGGATCAGAGGAGCCACGACGGCTGTCGCCCGCCAGGGGGGGAGTGATCGGGCTGAGAATGGGCTGTTCCTGAGCCAAGGCCAGGGGGGAAATGGATATCGTTGAATTCTAGAAAAGGAACAACTAATCAGTACAGAATATTAATATACTAGTTTCTGAGCAACCGACTTACATTTTACTACCTCTTTAATTTTTCCCAATACCTCAATCATTTCTAGTGGCTTTATTTATTGATGGCGTGATTACTCTTTTACGATAATTATTACAATAATTATTATTGAAAAAGTATTGTGCGTTGCACAGACGACAACAGCCGCAACGATAATACGATGGGAAATTAAATTCGCCGACAATAAAACTAAATCTATATTAGCAAGTCATCTACAAATCAATTAAAGAAAAAGAAATAGCCAGAGTATTAACTCCGAATTCTAGTTTCAGAAACAGTCTCAGAACTATCGTCCGACCGACTGACCTTGAAATTAAATTACAACCAATTCTGCAAAAACAGAGACTCAAAAAACCAACTCAAAAAACAGTGCAACCCACCTTAGACGCCACCAAATCCTGCTGCATAGCCGGACTCAAAGGCAGGGGAGATTCGATCGCAGCCACAGTGGCGACAGGGGGAGGCTGACACTTGACGCTGCCCTCGGGCGCAGACATTGCGACGCCAGCGTGGGATTTTTTCCACGCATGCTGGTGCAGTCGCATGTGCTTGAGCCACCTGGCTTCCAACTCAGCCCGTTCCAGCGCACTAACCACACTAAGCTCACGCATTTGCTCGCGGGTCTGCAAAAAAACAGTCTGACACGTTCGTCTAAAGTCTGACCAGAAGTAATATTGCTGAGGCCTGAGACAAAACAGGTGGCATGATTTTTGTGACTACTCGCTCTGTACTCTTGATGCACGTAATTAGTTTTTTTGTAACGAAATCGCGTGTTTCTTTTTGTCTCAGGGTTGAGCACTTTTTGGTCGGACTTTACGACCTATTTATTATTGGTCTTGATTCACAAAAGGAGTTTAACCTATACCCAGTCTAAGTTGAGCATGTGATCGTATGAAAGTATGAAATACACACAGACAAAAAACACCTTGTGCAAATCCCAGACATTAAGTACGATACAGAGGTACTTCAATCTTCAAACATTCTAGCTTCTAGGACATGTCTATACTTCTTACACTAAAGCTATCCAAAACAAGCGTGAGTGAAAACTAAAAAAAATATAAAAAAAAACAGTTTGCAAAACTTTTACAAAAGTTTAGTGATTTTTTACACTTAAACTACTTTCAATCATGTCAGAGTCAAATTTAGGAGTTCGAACAGCTTTTTTTTTCAAGGAACCACATTATATGGTGTCCTGAACTCGTACGTATAGTTCCTTCCACCGACTGCGTTCCATCTCGCTCTGGGTCTGCTCGCGGTGCTCGATGATTCTGCGCTCGCGCTCGGCCTTCTCCAGCTCCAGTCGCTCGCGCTGCTCCTCCTCCAGCTGCTGGCGTCGCTTCTCCATCACTTGCTCGTCAATCATTTGCTACAACCAAGAGTACATAATAGTGTCTCACTCTAACAAGAGTACATAATAATGTCTCACTCTAGCAAGGGTACATAATGGCGTCTCACTCTATCTATATAGAAAAAGAGTGAGACACTCTCCTGTTCTAGCACAGGCAGGCAGATGCGCTCGTCATTTTTAACTCACGTTTGAGTTTCCTTAAACATTTATAAAGGCCGACAGACAGTGTACTCTTGCTGAAACTGCCCCATCAAAGCTGACTGCCCCATTACTTGCTCTGTCTTCTGAACTAAGACTTGAAAATAAAGCTTTTCTTTGTTCTCTTCTATACTCAACCCGTACGATCCGACTTATTTTCTGAATAAACACTTAATGTTAATTGCAAAATGCAAACATACTGTCATGCATATTATGCAGTTGCAGGGTATGCCACTCTCTTAGACTGGGTGGAGCCACTTATTACTGTCAAAAATTTGGCCCTCATCAAAAACATTCACCCCCCCCCCACTAAAAGCAAGTTTATTGAGTTGCCATTGTCATACTGAAAGCGAATAACTTATCAATATCATTCATGACACGCTAATCATTCTATCAATCAACCCCACATGCTATATTATACAAACAAAACCTGTCGCACCCTGGTTTCAATGGCCTTATATAAGTCTGCGTCCAGCTGGTCCTCATCTCGTGGATCTGTCACCAGCCGACGTCGACCAACACGCCTAAAATCATCAATTTTTCAACTTATTATTTTGTTAAAATTACACTTTTACTTTTCACAATTAAAGTTTTCGTTCAGTTTGAAATAATTTAAGAAACGCTAGGTGCAAAACATTAAAAACACTGTTCGATCCAACTCCATATAATCGAAGACAAAATGTTCAACACAGTCCACAGTTGTCTTGAAAATCCAGTTCCTTATTCGTCCTTATCATGCATTATTACACACATCCCTACCTAGACATTTTTTACACAAGGTTCAAGCGCAGTTCATCTGCATGAGAAAACAGCCATAGCAATTTCATCGATTCTTCGCAGCAGCTGATCAAACCTAACTTACGCAACTAACTTAGCTAAAACGACACAATGTGCGTTTCTAGACACACGCGAAAGCATATTGTGGCCTAACCCCACACTGCCATCCACGCTACTGCTCCGAGGCTGCTGCGTGTGCCCGGGGTCCGTGGGGGTACGCAATTGCTCCGGCGTTCCGGTGCCGGTGCCTCCTGGTGGTGCCAGGGGAGGAGGCTGGCCCAGTGGTGCTCCGTTCAGTGGCGCCACAATGGCTAGGCGACTCGGAGGGGGCAGTGGCGCCGGCTGGGCTGGTCCCACGGAATAATCACTCACACTGCCTGTAGCATTAAGACAAGGGCAGACATAAATATATGCCATGCGCACCCAAGGCATTTTTGCGGATGTCATAAATATATTCGCATGAAACGTGTTAAGGGGATTAATTAAGTAGGTTAAAATAGATTAAGTGGATTAAGATGGAATAAGTGGATTACTTGAGGTAGCTTATTAAGTGGATTCATTAAGTAGATTAAGAAAACTAGATTAAATTAAAAAATTAAAAACTTAAAAGTAGACTAGATTAATTAAGGTGGTAGTGTCGCCAAAGCAGTTTTGCTCATAGGTTGCAAAATGAGAGCTTTTTGCTTTGAAATTGTACGTTCACTGAGAAACTAGTGAAGTGCCATATGGTATCAAATAAATACTGCCAGACACCAGACTACCAATATCTACCAATATTTTGAACCAATCACCATTTGTGAGCCAGACATCACACAATAGAGACATAAAAGTTCAAAAAATCGAGGCAGATATCAGATTGGCCAGCTTGTGAAGTATATACATGTAATGTTTTTACGCACAGTTTTTTCCAACAAATAAGAAAAATAAAAAATGAAGGTTCGTTTTTCTTTTGATTTTAAAATAAGTGTCTAAATTTTTCACAATTTATCATTATTGCTGTGAGTACTTCACAGTTTACGCACAATTTCACAGTTCAAACAGGTATTACTCCGCAACCACTGAAACAATTTGCACTAAATTTTGTGTGCATAAACTAGAACATATGTGCTTTTAGTCTGTGTAAAGAATTTAAACAGAAAGTTTTTTAATTGTGACGAAAATATCAAATGTGAATAGGTTTTCAAAACGTCATTTTTCCGACTTTGCGGCTTCACTGCTAACTGTATGCTGCATCAATTTTGCTGAAACTTGGCATAAATATTTGCCTTGAAACATATTTTTAGAAAATATAAATAACAATGACCTATCTTTCATTGAAAAAGTTTTATAGTCGCGCAAAATAGACTGCTTTCGCGACACTACCCCCTTAAGCAAATAAAGTGAATAATAAATTAATAACTGGATTAATCGAACGTTTGCCCCACAATATATCAACTTGATTTATGTAACCCATAGCACAGTGTTCAAGCGCGAATAATACTCACAGCCATGTACAATTAAGCCGGAAAAACTATGACTGAACCATCCCCCCCCCCCACCGCCGTTGCTATTTATACCCAGCCCGGTATATATCGATAAGATTATTTCAATATTTAAGTTTGCCACAAAATATGATAAATTAAAAAAAACTTAGTTCTTAATAACTCTGAAAACATTTAAATGTGCCAGTAGAGGTTCAATGATAATATTCAAAATAAGTTCCACAGATGACTTTTATGACATCGTTGAAAGTTCATGGAGAAGTTACATTGATTTTCAAAACCCACCCAAACTAAACTAACCACCACACACAATTAATACCCCCCACCTTGTGAACAGCCCCCCACACCAATGTGTGGCTGTGGTTGCTGCGGCATCTCCCCACCCCCAGCCACAGTATGGTTCTGAGCCACGCCCCCCTCAGGCAAACTGTGGCACCCTGGTGTGGTGGCCTCACGCTGCCACTGTGGCACCAGTTCATTGGCCCAGTGCTCGGTGTAGGAATAGTGGGGCAGGGCGGGATGGGGCGCCAAGGGGGGCTGACTTGGACTGGTGGCGTCAAGCGGCTGAAACAGAAAAAAAAACTGCTTGAGTTTCAGAGTCTATTAACTAAACCTAAACTTTTCTTAAAGTTGTTTTTAATTTTGTGACTTGTGAGTAAATCACTTCATTTCAAATTCCAACCAATTATAATATTATATAACGAGGAAAAAAGAATGAAGGGTCGTCTATGCCAAGATTTTTGGCACTCTTGACTCTCCCACCCTGATTAGCGACAAACACCCAAAATTTTGCAAAACTTTCGAAACAGTGTCCCGCTTTAGATCGGGTTTTCGGCCTCCCAATTTTTCTCTCATCCTCTCACATATTACGAACTAAACTGCATTACCTGACCCAATACACTCGCGATTTCAGTCTAGTCAAAAGTGTACTATTCTCAAACATAATCGCGTCTGCGTTGAAAGAAGACTTATATAATAGTGTCAAAATTTGATGGGGGGCTCTTCGGCCAAATTTTCGGGACCTTCCACCCTGATCGACCAAAAATACCTTAAATTTTGCCAAATTTTGTAAAAATTTCACAAAAAAGTACCGTTTTTACTAAATTTTGTCCGAATTTTGGGGACCTTCCCCCCACTCCCTCGATTTTTTTGGGGGGGTCCCCCATCCCCCCCTCATACATGTATATCTATATATCAGGAATGAGGGGAAGGGGGCCAAAAATCTGACCAACTGAGTAAAATAGGCGAAAACATTTCAGCAAAATTTAGGGTTCTTGATCGATGGGGGAAGTCCTAAAAAATTGGCCTGAAACACTCCTTCCACAACGTAGCTATATAATTGTTCAACACAAGGTTTTTTTTGCGGACCACAGTGCGGATATCCGCAATTTTTTTGAGTCGTCCGCAAATTTTTTCAGCCGTCCGCAATGTGTCCGCATCCCGAAATTCCTCAAAAGAAAAAATTTTTCTTGTGGTCCCCCCTTGGTTTATCCCGCCTCCCCCGAAATTTTTTACGACTGAAATTTTACACAAGGGTCCCCCTTTGGTTTTTGTTGCCCGGCCGAAAAAATTTTTGATACGTCTCCAATTGACCAATTTCGCCTAAAAATAAAAAATTCGCTAATTTTTTTTCCTGTGGGCTGCCGCCCCCAGACTCCTGCGATTCTGTGGCTTACTATTTGTTGTTCTTATCTTTCATCAACGTCTATACATGTATACACAAGTACATTATCCTGCATTTGCATGTCTACAAGAGCAGGTTTTTTGGGCAAAATACGGGGCAAATGCTCAAGATTTTGAAATTTTGCTCACCAAAATTGAAATTTTGCTCAAATTCTGCTCACCGCTCTGAAGGGACCCTCCTTTGGTTTTTTATGGTCGGCTGGAAAAAATTTCCGATAGGTCTCCTTCTCCAATTGACAAAATTTGGCCTAAAAATTAAAATTTTCTCCATTTTTTTCTGGGGGCTCCCGCCCCCAGACCCCTGGAACTCTTCCTTTTTATTAACTTTCATCAACGCCAATACATGTCTACAAGAGTACATTATGCTGCAATTGCTTGTGTAATATACTGTTCGATATGACGTTCCCATCTCTTGTCTTAATTTTCTTGCCTGAAAAAATTCTGTTACGTCTCCAGTTGACCAAATTTGACCTACAAATTTAAAAAAATCTCCATGTTTTTCTGGGGGCTGCCGCCTCCAGACCCCCGCAGCTATGAGTTTATTTGATTTAAATGACCAAAATTAACATTTTGTTCATGTAATAGTGAGTGTAAAAAAGTGAGCGAAATAAGTGCCCCCCCCCCCGTTTTCAAAATCTTGGCTACGCATGCCCCTATATGCATTGGTATATATAGGTGCATCGTGCACCTTTTAATTGTTTAATGTGCTGTCGGAATTTTTTTCTCCGTGAATTTCAGCACAAGGCCACAAGGGTGCTAACTTAGCGATCGACCGGAGGCTCCGGCTCCGGCTCCGGCTCCGGCCGGATTTGAGCCTCCGGCTCCGGCTCCGGCTCCGGCAAAAAAAGTGCCGGAGCCGGAGAATTTTCATTGTTCAAACTTTGGCCAAAAGTTCAAATTTTGAGAAAAAATTGCAAGATTAACGAAGCGGTTAGTCGATTACAGTACTTATATTACTGCCAGTTGTGATGCAGATGACTACCCCTTTCTAGCAATGTGTATTTTTACGTCTCCAATTGACTAAACTCGGCCTAAAAATCAAAAGTTTCTCACACTCACGCTGCCGCCCCCAGACCCCTATAAGCTTGTAACTATGTGACTTAGTGATTTGAACTTGAGTTTTAGCTCTGATGTTTTCGGCCGGTCAAATATGTTTGCATGTGCATGTGCTGTTATTTCGCAAATTTTTGTGTTAAAATAGCAAAAAAGTTAATTTTCACCCATTACAAAAAATCGAAAAGTCATTCCCCCTAACGATTTTTTCCTGGTTACAACGTCGCTGATATACGCCTAAATTACAGGTGTCGGGGGGGGGGGTGGGGGCGGGCGGTAATCCCCGGAAGCTACAGACATTTACGGCGTCGTATCTTCTACAAAGTGCAATCTTTCCCAAATTTGTCTATTTTTGGGTGTATATATTCTTATATACGTACGTATATTATATTCTTGAAAATTTTGCAAGGTTTGACTAAAAGGGGGAGGTTCGGACGGACAGCCTAAAGGCCTGAACAACCAGCTCCCTTCGCACCGCAGTCAAAATGCCATACTGGTCAATTTGACCAAATTTTTTATATACTTTTTATCAATGTTGATAAAAATTTTTTGTGAGATCACCAAAAACGTGACCAGTCAGTGGCCAGTGGTCGTATGAGTGTGTAAAGACATATGTACAGAAATGGGGCGTGACTGTTGAAACATTAAAAAATGCTGTTTCGAAAAAAATTGAAAATTTTTTTCACAATTGTCAACATTTTTTACTAATTGAAATTTTTTTGTAAAACACTGCCTCCGGCTCCGGCTCCGGCTCCGGCATTTTGTATCCGGCTCCGGCTCCGGCTCCGGCTCCGGCAAACTTTTACCTCCGGTCGTTCGCTATGCTAACTCCCTTGGTCTCTTGTTGCCCGTCCCAAAAAATTCTCTGAAACGTCTCGAATAATGACGATTTTAGTCATTTTACGGCACCCAATGTCAAAATTTTTTGTAATATTTCCAAATTTGACAGCTTTTGGACCCTCACTGGCCCAAGAAAGGTGTACTTGTTGGTGTTTTGAGCCACTTTTCTTCACTTTGAGGTCTCACTTCACAAAAATTACCTTTGATTTTAACGAAATGTGCTAATAAGTGTCGCTTTTAGCGCAGTAATACCGCTTTTCTGGGTACGCGTCTGGCGATAACCAAGCACAAAACGTAAACTAGTAAATTTACCATTTGCTCACCGATCTGAAATTTTACTCTTTGAAATTGAAATTTTGCTCAATTTTAATCACGATTTTTTTGAAAAAACCCTGTACAAGAGTATGTTATATACAGTCTGAAGCAGGGTTTTTTTTTCAAATCCGAGACTGCGTCCATTTTGCGTCCCGTTCAAAAAAATTGCGTCCCACACAATGACAGTGCGTCCAGGTGGTACCGTAAAAGTCTTGTGTTTCTATCGGTGCATACACTACGTTATTAACGTCACTGACATTGACAGGTGACATCACCGAAGTTGGGTGCCCAGAAAAAAGGGGGGGATTGAATGACTTCGATTTTCTGTTATGGGTTAAATTGCATTTTTTGTAATTTTAACCATTGGATTTACATTGCAAATGCAAGATCGCTAAGGCACAAAGTTGCGGGGATCTGGGTCTGGAGGCGACACCGCTCAGAAAAGAAATTTGAAAAGTTTTCAATTTTAAGGTCGAAATTCTCGACTGGAGACGTATCAGCAATTTTTTCCGAAAGAAAATTTGAAAACAAAAGATGGGAACGTCACATAAAACAGTGTCTTACACAAGGTAGCATAATGTACTCGCGTGGACATGCAAATGCAGCATAATGCACTCTTGTATCAATGCATAGGCTTTGACGAAAGCAGGGTTTTTTTGGTCTGAAAAGTGTAGACGACTTGGCCTCAGGTCCAAAATTTTTTTAGGCCAATTGACAAAAAGCTTAGGCCAACTCATTTGCGCATTTTGCGAAAATTATTTACAAAAATGGGCATAGTATGTACAGTATTGCAAGCGCGGATCCAGGGGGGCGCGCGGTGGGCCCCCCCCCCGAAATTATTCCAGACTGAAAATTTACACAAGGGTCCCCCCTTTGGTTTTTATTGCCCGACCGAAAAAATTTCCGATACGTCTCCAATTGACCAAATTTGCTCTAAAAATAAAAAATTTCTCCAATTGTTGTCCTGGGGCTGGGGGCTATCGCCCCCAGATCCCTGCAACTTTCTGGCTTACTGATGCTTGGTATTATCTTTCATCAAAGCCTATGCATGTCTACCTACTAGAGTACCCATGCCGGCCCGTTATTTTTGTAATCTTCTATGTTTTTAGTTCCAATTTTACGTTAGATGCTAATAAGTGTCGTCTTTTTGCTTTACAATGGCAGAGAAACTGTAACGCCTCTCTACTTTAGTAAAGTTTGAAAAAAGTAACAGATTTTAGAGGGTATCCCGGGGTCAAAAAACAGAGAAGTGTCTGGCTTCTGGGGGCTGCCGCCCCCAGATTCCCGCAACTCTGTGTTTTGCTATAACTTGTAGATTTCATAGGATAGTCCGGGGTCAAAAAACGTAGAAGTGTCTGGCCTCTGGGGGCTGCCGCCCCCAGATTCCCGCAACTGTGGCTTACTATATATATTCCTTGTTATTATCTTTCGCCAAAACCTAATTTTCGCCAACCTTTTTCTGGGGGCGGCAGCCCCCAGAAAAAAACTGGGGGAAATTTTTGATTTTTAGGCCAAATTCGGTCAATTGGAAACGTATCGGAAATTTTTTCTGCATCCGCAGCTGAAAAAGATTAGGCCAGCTGGCCTCAATCGCTGAAAATATTTAGGCCGATCCCGAAAAATTTAGGCCATGGCCTTAGCTATGGCCTAAAAAACCCAGGATGAAAAATAACAGCAATGAATAGTAACCCACAGAGTTGCAGATGTCTGGCGCGGCAGCCCCCAAGACAACTTGTTCGAGAATTTTTTATTTTAGGCCAAATTTGGTCAATTGGAGACCTATCGGAAATTTTTTCTAGCCGGCCATAAAAACCAAAGGGGGTCTGGGTCTGGCGGTGTCGAAAAACCTAGTAGCTACTCCAAAAGACTCAATATGTTACTGCAGCCTACAGAAGAAATTTGGAAAATTTTTAGATTTTAAGGTCAAATTTGGTCAATTGAGACGTATATATTAGAATTTTCTTACGATTCGGGCCACCAGCAGCTGCACATGGACTTTATACTGGGGTTTTTTAGTCAGAATTCCAAAAAAATCACTGCGTCCCATTTGCGTCCCGCTAAAAAAATTTGCGTCCAGCTGAATGTCATTGCGTCTGGACGCACTGTGGGACGCAAAAAAAAACCATGGTCTGAAGTGACGTTATGTAATATCTTTTGTTTTAATTTTTCTTTCGGAAAAAATTTTTGATACGTCTCCAGTTGACCAAATTGGGTCTAAAAGTTGAAAAAATTGAATTTTTTTCTGGGGGCTGCTGTCCCCAGACTACTGCACTGCAGCTTCTTGGTACAGTAATCTTACGTTTGTACGGCGTTTTATGCCGTGTTAAAATTACTAAAAAGTACCTTTTCAACCATTACAAAAAATCGAAAAGTCATTCCCCCACTCGAAATTTTCTTCTAGGTATATACGCCAGATAGATACATAATATGCACGTAGGTCGTAAATGTATATACCTCTAGAGGTATAAAAACGCGTATATTTTCTTCTATATAGGCGAAGAAAACGCTACAGTTTGCACAGAAAAATAAAATTTTGCACACTAAAATTAAAAGTTGGCACAATTATGCACACAAAATTTTTTGAAAAAAAACCCTGGCACACTGGGAAATCCTAACATAGATGCATGAATTTTGCCGACTGTCCGCAGAAAAATTTATCCGTCCGCAAAAAAATTTGGCCGTCCGCAAAGTATCCGCACTTCGGATTTTCAAAAAAAACCCTGGTTCAACACAACTCCAGCGTTATATTACATAGTATTTAAATATCGCTAGTTTCCCGAACAAAAGACAAAAAGGCAAACACACACGGCGCACATACACAAAGCTTGATTTTGAACTTTTGGCAAAAAATTCAAAAAAATTATTACAAAACCGTCCTACCAAGCCATACAACGGGCAAGGCAGAGCACTAGCAGTCTGAGCAGTCGTTTGATTGAGTGCGGGCTGCACGCTTGCGTCGACAGAAACTGGTGAACGATAGTTTTGAACCGGTGGGGCGTCGGAACCGGCGGTCGGATAGAAGGTGGCATAGAATTGGGTTCCAGACGGCACAAAGGCAGATGAGGTGGCCGGAAAACCCTGCTAAAAAGACATATATAAAACCACAATAAAATCTTAAATACTAAATAATAAATAAAAATACATAGTCAACTAATAAGGAAAAACAAACAGAAAAGTGGATATTTTATGGACTAGATGTAATATGCCTACTGCCAAGTTACACTGTATATTTTATCAAATGTAATAGAGAATATTGATTTAAGTTTTGGCAAAGAACACTAAAAACAGATTCATGTCTTTTCAAATTCAACAAAAACTAAGCATAATATATATATATATATATATATATATATATATATATATATATATATATATATATATATATATATATATATATATATATATATATATATATATATATATATATATATATATTTATATATATATATATATATATATTATATTTTTTAAAGTTAAATTCACAAAACAAACGCAAGAGCACTAAGCCATTAAGTAGCAGGGGTCTGGGCGGCAGCCCCCAGATAAAAATTGAGTTTTTTCAATTTTTAGGCCGAATTTGGTCAACTGGGGACCTATTAGAAATTTCTTTCGACAACAGAATTAAGACAATCTGATGGGAACGTCACATTAGGCAGTGTATAACACATGCACTTGTATAGGCTTTCATGAAACATGATAGTAAGCCATAGTTTGTAGAAGTCTGCCCCCATATTCATAAAAGTGTAAGCACGACTTTTTATCCGAGCTTATAGCAAGCCTGGCTTAAAATCCCGGCTTTTCGTATTCATAAAACCAAGCTCGGCTTTTTATCCAGGCTTTTTGGTATTCATAAAAGCTGGGATAAAAAGCCGGGCTTATGGTATTCATAAAAATCAAGCTCGGATTATGATCCCGGCTTCCACATAGATTTCATTAATTTTTTCATACATACGAAAAGGCTTGGATAAAAAGCTGGGCTTGATCAAGCCAGCATTGATCAAAAATCTCGGATAAAAATTCAGGCTTGAGCGCAAGCCAAACTTTTTATCCCGGCTTTTTCAAGCCAGACTTACGGTTAAAAAGCCGAGCTCTTTATCCCGACTTTTATGATTACCGGTTCTGGGCCTGTGGAGCTACAGACTGGCGGTTTTTGACAGCGTGTAACATGAATTTTAGAAAAATATACCTCTAAAAATTTGAACACGCAATTATTACGCGAATCATGCAGTCTGCTTACTGGGCAGCTTTTGCAAAAAAAGCAGTATAAAAACTTGCCGCAGTTCAGGATGCCGCCAGCGGTGCCAGTAGACGCAGGGGTGTGGGGGCGGCAGCCCCCAGAAATTTTTTACGATTTTGCATTTAAAAGAGTGCATTCTGGCCATATCACAGGCCCGTCAGGCACTGTGCATTATTGTGCAAAATTTTAATTTTTGTGTGCAATATTTTAAAAAAGTGTGCATTTGCACAGGGTTTTGCACAAAAAAAAACCCTGATATACATATATATATATATATACATTTTTAAAGCGTGTTTTAATAAGCCTTTTTTCAACGTAGCCAGTATATAAAGCCAAAAAACTAACCGGCAAAGGTAGCATCGGATGTTGATGGTAGGCGAATGGAATTGAGCCGGGAGGGGGGGCGGTGGCCATGAAAATTGGCTGCTGGAGTGCGACACTGGGCCCAGACACGCCCGGGGGGGCCGGATAGTAGTGCGGCATCTGATTAACTACTGATTTCTAAAAAAACAAAACAGTTAAGAAACTGAATTTCATTCATACAATAATGTATAAGGGGGTCCCGCAAAAAATCGAGGGGCCGGAGGGAAGGGTGCCAGAACTTGAGCAATTATTCAGCAAAAATGGCACTATTTTGTGCAAGTTTTGCCAAAGCCAAATTTAGGGTAGTTAGGTCGATCGGTCGATAAAATTTGGCCGGATAGCCCCCCCCCCCCCCCAGAAAAAAGTTTTGAACCTGTTACATATATAATTTGATTAATATATTATTATACAGCAGCAGGGGGGATGAAGGATCGGCTGGTGAGAGGGAGAAGTAGCAGTGTGAGCAAATGGCAGCAAAACCCACTATTCATCCACATCTGATATTTAAAAAGCGTAGCAATGGCATAAATAATTGAATTAGTTTTTGCCAAAAAACATATTTCAAAGCTTTCAGTCAGTCTAATAATTTCACTTCTTTTACAGACGTGATCGGTTGTGTGTTCCAGCGTGGGGGCGAGGAGCAACCCAACTTCCCAGAGCCACCGTTTTAGGATCAGTGAGTTACGAGGCTCAACATAACATCTGGGGGGATTAAGCGATTAACCCCGGGTGCTGACTGCTGGGGGAGGGGTATATAAACGAAGCCCTGAACCGCCCACCCCACGCCAATTATACATCACAAGCGGACGCACTGAAGTCACGTGAGACGGTTGTGGCAAACTGGTTGGTTCCGGAGCTGCCTCCCAGAAACCAGGGTTCCCACCATTGCTCGGAGTCACGGCATCTCCAGGCTCACTCCCATCTTTGTCCTGAAACATGAATGGACAATAAAAAATAATAGTTACTATTCCATTAATGAATGAAAAATAATATATTCATTAAACAAACACTATGGCAGAAATGCATAAAAGGTGTTTAATCTCTGACGTTCTCTCAAAATAGTAAGGAAAAATGCCCTTGTCGGGCGGCTCCTTGGGTAGAATAGGTTACTGTCTGTCTAAAGCCCGATTCATACTCGTCCTTGTCCTTGTCCCTATCGTTTTGTCCTTAAGCGATTCCAAGAAAACTACCTGGCCAAATGAGCCAGTGTTTTGCACGAACAAAGTCAACGTCACTTCCATACGGTATGCAAAAAATTATCTGAGTTGCTTTTGTCAATTCTTTGCAGCAGCTGACCGAAAATTGTCCTTGTCCCTGTCCCTGTGTCCTTAAGGACAAGTATGAACCGGGCTTAAAGCGGAAAAATACTTAGGCTGAGCTTGTAAAAGCATTGGTACAAGACTTTATTAACGAGAATATGCAATTCGTGTGAGCTCGTCAAAGTAGGTGGACTAGATATACCGGTTAAGAATAGGAATATAATCTTAGTAAGGCAGACACTGTTTTCCGCACCCTATTCGTGCGCCCTTCAGCTAAATTATATCATGTGCTCATGTAACATAGAGGCTTTTTTCACACTAACTCAACATTGGCAAATGGCAAAAACGTTAGACCGGGCACTCACAATAATTTTAGCTGAAATGTCGACTGTTGGCTGAACGGCTGAAATAATTCGGGGGTGTGCAAACAATCGGTCAGGGATTGCTAATGTGCTCGGCGACAAGGAACGCTGAAAACCCCACCTCGCACCAAATGTATTTTGCACGCCATAAATGGGTAAATTTAGGTCGCAGTTTCTTGTAAGCTCTTGTTTTTAGATTATGGACTCTCAGATTATGGATTTGTTCTTACTGTAGCTTACACACATCTAACACAATATGCATAATTTAATATGATCGAATGAAGTAAGATGCTTACTAAGTACATATACATAAATTTCGATCAAACGATCAGTGTTATCTCACATAACCTTTTTATCAAGCATATATACATTACAATAATAAAAATAATAATAAAATACAGTTGAAACAAACACAGAACGGGCTGTAAGTTCGCGCGAATAGGGTGCGGAAAACAGTGTCTGTCCTACGAAGATCATATACCTATTCTCAACAGGTATACCTAGTCCACCTACTTTGACGAGCTCACACGAATCGCATATTCTCGTTAATAAAGTCTTGTACCAATGCTTTTACAAGCTCAGCCTAAGTATTTTTCCGCTTTAGACAGACAGTAACCTATTCTACCCCAGGAGCCGCCCGACAAGGGCATTTTTCCTTACTAGTCCACTCTCTTTTTCCCAGGGTTTTTTTTCGAAATCGGCACTGTATAAATGTTGTGTAAATTAAAAATTTTCTGTGTAAATTAAGGGTATAGTCAGTGGGGGGGGAAACACGGGGTAAAAGAGGGGTAAAAAAAACACGGCCCAATACTCAGCGAAAACAGCGGTTACAGGGCTGTAAAGTAGTGCAATAGAAAATATACATTATGGGCTGTAATTCAATAGTATTAGTCATTACTGAAGCCCAGAATGTATGGCACCCACACAAGCTCAAAGTTGAGACCCAAAAAATGGTCAAAAACTTAAGCATTTTAAAAAGTTGCTAAGGTTGTCACCGGATGCTATTTTGACACTGACGCTTCATTTTGTGCATAGTAGCATTATTTCATGTGCTCTTTGTTTTGGCATACCTTGCTTTCCGCCACCCTTCTAATAACCATGTATTTTGGGTGTGTTTTTTACCCCCTTATTGTCCCCCCAAAACGGGTAAAAAAACACACTTCAAATTGGTGATATTTGTACTGATGAGAGGGGGAGCGGGCCATAACTTAGTGTTTGAAGTACTTTCGTGTCCTCATAATTTCACATAAAAAATCAGCCCTTGGACTGGTTGCATTGAGTAGATATGGCCCCTGGTCCCGGATCCCTATGTTTAACACGTATTTCAGGTCAATTTTTGAAGACGCATAAAACACATTCCTTTTGTGTCAGAAATGGTTTTTAGTACTGTAGGATGATTTTTTTGCCACTTTTTTGTCATTAGGCCCACTTACAATGCTAAAATACGGGATTTAACCGTTTGGACTCATTAGAATCAGGTCGGATATAACTTGATGCTCGTTGGGATTCTGAAGGTTTAGAACTGTTTAAAAATGCTTCAAAGTTACAAATAAATACATTTGGACAGAAAAAATAATAGAAAAGCTATCCGCTCGCAAAAAATGATCCGTGTTTTTTTTATCCGCGACCGTGTTTTTTTTGCCCACATGTGGGGTAAAAAAACACGGTTGGAAACCGGTTTGGCTCGATCTGGGTATGCGGTATATTCGATTTTACTGCACCAATCGATAGCTTTTACCACAAGCTACAAGCTGATATATGTATCATTGCTCAACGTCAAATGTATCTAAGGTTATGAGCTTAGTTCCCTAAGCGTGTTTTTCTTCCCCCCCCCCTGACTATATGTTGTGTAAATTTTTAAAAGTGTGTATTTTAGCATTTTTTAGGTAAAAATTGACCGTTTTTTTCACGTGAAAAGTGATATTTCGACTTTGACACTCGAACTACACACGAAAATAAAAAATATGAGATAATTGAAAATTTTTGCGTTTTTGTCAGTTCAAGTATATTATATCCGACACGCCAGGGCAAGCCCCCCTAAAATTTCGAAAAATCTGAAACAAGCCCTAACCCCCAGTAGCCCGTTTCAATAAACTCACAGGCCCACAAATTTGTGGACCTGTCAGCCTGTGCCTGTGAATTATGTTTCAATATCTCACAGGCACAGGCCACAGGCCACAGGCACAGGTAGAATTTCGAACAGCCACAAATCGCTCACAGACCGTTCGGTTTCAATAAAAAATTGTGCCAGTGAGCGAGCTCACAATTGTGGAGTTTTTCACAGGCCGATGGGTGGCCTGTGAGTGCTTTCTTAGTGCCAATTAGCACTAAAATCTGATTAGTTTAATGTTGATTTTTGAATTTACTTGATTTACAGGTGACCCTGTTCAATTTAGAAACCTTTTTTGTGAAAAATTTTAGCCGTATGAAATTTTTAAAAATTTATTTTTATATATTATATAATTACTTTCAGAACTTTGTGCAAGTTTAGCACTAAAACTGAAAAGAAACAATTAATAAAAGTTGAGAAAAGTAGCATTTTAATAGCTGCAAAAGATTTCAATCCATATAAGGGGCATATAATAGCCCAGCTGACAAAATGTCAGCGTAACTGCGTGTTGCCCAGGCAAGCCGTGCATGCGATCACATTGTGTGCGTCACATGCGAGTGTCTGCATGTGGACTTGTGGCCTGTGCCTGTGGCCTGTGAGTAGTCACAGGCGCAGCTCAAAACATATTGAAACCCGATTTACAGGCACCTGTGGCCGCAGGTCACAGGCCCACAAATTTGTGCCTGTGGGCCTGTTTATTGAAACGGGCTACAGGCCGAGACCCCGTGTACATGCTTGGTTTACACAGATGGAGAGTTGTTGTATCAGCCAGATCCTACTCATTTTTTTTCAAATCAGGGTGTAAAACTTTTACAGTAGTTTGAAGCAGGACAAGAAATCGCACAGGCAGGCTCAGCATGGCTGATTTTTCACTGTCAACTTTCAAGTGATTAAAAACGAATGTTAGAATAAAAAAATCATAAGCCGTTTAAGAGCAGAAACTGAAGATTTTTTGTTTTGGGGTGAAAAATTAGACTTAATTTTGTTAGCACAAAGAGGTCACAGGCAGCAATCTCCACTTCGCGAATTTTTGTAATTTTTACAACCAAAATAGGCCGTTTCATCAGCTTTTTGGGGAAAAATGGTGCTGTGTAAATCAGTGTGTATTTTTATTTTTTGCTGTGTAAATTAGGCGGCCGATGTGTAAATACACCCTATTTTACACAAAAAACTTTGCTTTTTCCGCTGTAGTGGAAACGAAGCACAGAGCATATGTAACTATCACTACATATAGCTATGACGACTTCACTGCCTGAAGCGGACCAATGTAGTATGTACGTAAGTGCAGTGGCGTACCCAGAAAAAAATTTCGGGGGGGGAATGACTTTTCGATTTTTTGTAATAAGTTAAAATGCATTTTTAGCTATTTTAACACGTAAAACGCCTTACAAACGCAAGATTACTAAACCACAAGGCTGCAGGGGTCTGGGGGCGGCAGCCCCAGAAAACAGGGAAAATTTTCGATTTCTTGGCCAAATTCTGTCAATTGGAGGCGTATCAGAAATTTTTCCGACAAAATTTAAAACAAAAAATGGGAGTGTCAGACCATAAAAACCAAAGGACACAAGGTTGCAGGGGTCTGGGGGCGGCAGCCCCCAAAAAAAAATTGGTGATTTTTCCAATTTTTAGACCGAATTTGGTCAACTGGAGACGTATCAGAAATTTTTCCGACAAAATTTAAAACAAAAAATAGGAGTGTCATATCAGACGGTGTATTCCACAAGTAAATGTAGCAACTCGTGTAGACATGCACATGCAGCATAATGTAGTTGTGTATACATATGCATAGGCTTTGAAGACAATAACGAGGAATAGTAAGCCACACAGTCCCCCCTTGGATCCATTGTGGGGGGGTACCCTTGGAGGGGGTCGTAAGAGAGTTTACGAGAGTCACAGACAGAACTGAACCTCGGATTCGTGTTCAGGGGGTCAAATTAACCCAATGGACATCAAAATTTCAAAGTCGAAAAAATTGAAATTGAAAAAATAAAAATTGAATTTTGACCCCCTAGGTGGCACCCTGGCGGCCATGGGTGTTCAGAGTGGGTATAGGCAAAAATAAATCCCAGATTCGTGTTCGGGACACCAAACTACCCATAGAGACAAATTTTTGAGAATAAACTCGAAAAAAATTTTTGACCCCAAAAGTGCAAAAGGTTCCCGAGTCCCCTTTGGGAACACCCTGGGGGGGGGCAATCGGTGGGTCAATGGGTATTATTAATATGATACGTTCGCAAGTTCACAATCCATATTACACGAAAAAACTTGAACTATCAGGAAAAACAAACAGCAAACCTAATTATTCTACTGTGAAGTTACGTACGCGCATACATGACATACAGCCAGCCACCAGGGGGGGTACCGTCTAGGGGACTATTCAACATCTGAGCAGGAAAGTGATAATACCAGTGAATGCACAGCATATGGGTTTATAGTCGTGTACAAAACGATAGACCTCTAGCTATAACCATGATAGCTCCACTGCCCGTAGCGAACCTACCCCCGTAATACACGTGGCGGGAGTATGGGCATGCCCTGGGGCTTATAGGCCGAAATTCAAAAAAAGCGCAAGTTAGTTTCTGTTCCACTACTGTACCACCTGACATGCAAAAGATCATGACTAGCCGTTTCGCGCAACTTCTTAAGAAGTGTGCTAAACTTTTTCGTACCATTTTTTCCGTGTCTATTACAGGCTATACGAAATATGAAAAACCAAAAAAGGTGTCGCTCGGATGAACTACCGGCGAGAAAAGTTCTGAGAAAAAAAAGAACGAAAGTCCGTGAATTTTTGGGGGTCCCCGGGGGTATATATCTCAGAAAATATATACTTGACCGATCCGGCTGAAATTTTGCCAGCCCTTAGGTATATATTGCCAAGGGGTGTATATACACACACAAAATTTCGTGTAAAAAGCTCTTCTACAAAAAGTTCAAATTCTCAATATCCGCAATAGTGCTAAATTTTCCAATTCTAGATGAAATAGAATACATCATATTATTACATAATATGTAGTATAAAATTTGTTACGATCATGTGCCTGATATAGAATCGGTTTCAAGTAAAGCTCCATCTGTGAACCCCAACCAACCAACAATAATTCTACAATATAAAAATATTGATAAAATCGGTCCAATTTTACACCACATGCTGCTCCAGCTTTACCTTTGATTTCCGGCGTCGTGTAGGTGATTTTGAGCGATGTCTGTGACTGGGAGCTCCCCCGCCTGGCGTGCCAAAAGGAAACCACACACTCCCTTCTTCTGAAAACAACACGGCCATTTTGACATAGACACAATGTGCAAATGATTTATATACCTCATGCTTTCTGCACAGTTCACCAACTATATACGGAACACCGATTTTTGCACACATCATCTAATAAATTCTAAGTGCACATGCTTTCTCATGCCCCCCCCCCCGTCGTCAACCATCAGTTCAGCCCCCCCCTTCGCGAAATCCTGGCGACGCTACTGTATATATGAAAGTACCCTGAATAATCAGTCATATATATAGTATATACGGCCGTGTTTTATTCTAACCGGTTATCATATGGAACATATGTACTTATATGAAATACCTTTTTCTTTTGCCCATTGCAACTGTTTGCGTTCCCTGAGAGACAAGTCCTTGAGGCCACAGGCGGTCTCAGTAGCCATCATTCTGCATTCGCTCACGCCATGGCACGCACAATACAGTCACGCTGGCCAACAAGTGTTCGAGAAACAGCAATCGCTGGCTTCGTAAGAAATTTCCGCGCCATTTTTAATTCAAAAAGTACTGAAAAGGAAGATTTTTCACATTCACATTTTAATCAACATCTTGCACAATGCAAATTAATCTTTTCAACGCTTCGCAACATACAGAACACAGGGATCGTGTGCAGTTGGGGCCGGGGAAGGGGGAAATAGTGTACCTATTTTTCGGAGTAGAGCACCACAAGTAGTCAAGTGAAGCATTTTTGCAATAGAAACTTGGCCCTCTCTCAGCTTGATCCTGGCCACGGTACTGCGTCAGCCCCAGTTTCATACAGTGGCGTAACCAAGGGGGGCCCGGCAAGCCAGGGCCCTCAGCGGTTTTGCCCCCCCCCTCGGATAAAAAATTTGGGATCAAGTACAGTTGGGGGGGGGAATAGTGGACCTATTTTTTGGAGTAGAGCACCTTGAGGGAACCATTTTTTGTAATAGAACCCCTATCCACAAATTTGGATTTTCCGAGCTATGACTCCTTGAAAATTGCATTTTGAGTGTTTTTTGGAGGGCCAAAGTTCGAAGCTAGAAATGGCTATAATCTTTGTTTTTGGATAGTTTTGAGTGCGTTATGATGTTTTAAGGCATCATCTATGCTTAGTTGGCAGGATTCTCTAGGCTAAGCTGGCAGGATTCTTTCTGAAAATTTTGATTTTTTATTGCCTAAGCCTGAACCTAAACCTAAGCCTGATACTATGCCTAAGCCTAAGCCCAAGCCTAAATTGAGGCCAAGTTTGAATTTGCTCAAAAATTGGACGATTCTGGCGAATTTGGCCAATTTTTCGGCAGGAACCTGGTCAAAGAGCCTTTGTTTTGATTTTAAAAAATTGTAAACAATAATTTGACACCATTTAGACACGATAAGAGCGGGAAAAACAAGGGTTTCGGAAAAAAAATGCGAAAACCTCCCTCACTGAGGGTTCAGATTTCGGGGGGTCGTATCTCAGAAAATCCAAAAATGAAATAGGGGTTCTTGAAGCAAAAATGCTTCCCCCAAGGTGCTCTACTCAAAAAATAGGTCCACTATCCCCCCCCCAACTGCATTTAACCCATAATTTGGGTCGCGTAGCACCCTTGTCCACCCGGTAGACAAACTTCGAAAATTTTTAAGGTAAAAAGGCACGTTGGCCCCTCACTTAACTTTATCCTGGCTACGCTACTGCTTTCATGATGACACACTTTGCTCTATGCAAAAATTAAAGCGCTTGCCTATATTTCAAAATCGTCGTTCCAGAAGCAAAAAATCGTAACCGACATTTTTGACGTTTTCGGACTTGTCACATACAAATTGTAGCTACGGTCAAGTGCTATCTGTTAGCAAAAACTGAAGTAAAATAATGAGTTTTCGAAGAGTTATGGATAAGAAACAGATTAACTGATGTAGTTGACAATTATATATGTTCGTAAATGCAAAAAAATCGAAAGTTGCAAATACGATACTCAAACGTGATTTCGGCTGTAGCGCCCTACACATTTTCAGTCACCAAATATCGTAAGTGTTACAATATTTTTCTGCTGAGAAACTGTGCCGTATGCCCACTTACGATGCATATGTTTAGCATACATTTAACCGGATCAGAAATTAAGACAAACCTCTTTTGCCATATTTTGAAGACTCTGACCCTTTGGTCACCCACAAATACCTTAAATTTGGAATAATTTTCGAGAAAAGTACATCTAGACTTACTTTTTTCAAGATTTTCGGGACCATCGACTTTTAGTTATCGATTTCTAGTGAAGGGAGGAGTAAGCTCCAGCCAGCCATCCCCGCCCCATGTAGCTATGAAGTGTTTAGCATGCACTCGGACATAAAACAGGTCTAGTTACTCTAGATGTCGATGTTTGTTGGCAAAAGCATTTTAATTCTGCAATAATATTCCTTTTTCCATGCCTCGCGTTATCAAAACTGTTAATTCCAATTTCTTAAATGCATATTTTATTGGAACTACCAATAAGACTATTCAAGTACACTAGCAATTGTTTTATTTAGGGGTGTTCCCCCCATCCCCTTCTTACATGTATACATACAGCTGTAAGTATGAATCGCTCCTCGGGTTATTTCGCAAAACACTTGCTTCAAGGTGCTGTAGATCGGTCTAAGGTAGAGTAGGAGCAGATCTACACTAGAGTAAATGTGGGGGATTGGTGCCGTGACTCAGATGACAGGGGGGCGTGATTTGATTCCTGTATGCCACTTTTTGCGTATACGTAGTGTAGCCCCCAGTTTTTAGCTGTGGAAGGTATTCAGTGTTTTTAAAAGGAAAACTAAAGCTGTAACCATGAGAAAGAAACTACTGATTGCTTGCGCGGGCACGTCATCTCTTGACGTGGCGAGGAGGTAATCTTTGGGTAATTGGGTCCATTTCTATACCGGATTAAACGGACTGAACTTATTTTAGTCCTAGTTTATTAAATAGTAAATAGGGTTTATCGGGCTAAACGAGATAAAGTAGTCAGCTGCTTTATTTTGGTCCGAAGCAATTTCAAAACTACTACTGGACTAAATGGATTAACATTAGCGGGCATAGTTAAGTCTGTAAAGGCCTATTCACACGAGGGCGCATGAGCGGGCACATGAGAAGGCGCATGAGAGGGCGCATTATATTTTCACACTACCTGCTGCATTATTTCACACAATGCAGTATGCAAGTGTGTGTGCGCCCGCTCATGCGCCATGGCGTACGCCATGGAGCAAAATGCGCCCTCGTGTGAATAGGCCTTAAGTCAGTGCAAAGAATGACCCAGCCAATCCGCTGTAGTATATATAGCCAAAGAGGAAAAAAAACCCACCCCGTTTGTCGGGAAAAAAAACCCACCCCAGTTTCTGGGCTTAGGGTGGTCCGATTGGTACCATTTTTTGTGTGCAATAAAACAACCTCCAAACAACTCCATAATCGAGTTTAGAACTGGTTCTGATCATGTTTACATTTTTTATGAGGAATCAAAATTTTGACTCTTTTCACATACGAAGCTTGAAAATTTTGGCCAACTTTGAACCATCGGTACTCCTCATCTAAACAAAGTTATTGAAATCTGTTCAAATCCCACGGAGGCCACATATAGGGCTACAAATTAAGCTAAAATGTTGAGTGCCACACTGAACCACAGCTGAGCCACAGTGGCTCAACTTCATGGGAAAAAAACCCACGTCGGGGAAAAAAACCCCAATTTTTCAAGTTGTGTAATTCGATGCAAAAACGTGATAGAAACACAAAACTGGTCTTGTTGGGTGCCCATATGATGAGAAATTACTAACAGCCCCGGAATTTTGGCGAGCAACGAAACCTGTTCGGGTAATGTTTCAAAATTTGAATACCCTCTTTTTTCACAAAATTTTGGCGTAAACTGCCCAAAATGATGTAATTAGAAGTTTTAAACAAGAAGCACTGCGTTTTAACGCCTTATTATGACACAGTGAAGGATTTTTAGTACCTACAATCCACAGTACCCATTGACTCAGTATATTTTACATGCTAAACCTATTAAAATGCTTGTGTTCTGAATTAAACCATGTAAAAATCGGTAGGAAACGACTGTGTAGTACAGCTATAGCGATTACGCAACTCTGCGTGCAATTTCAGTAAAATCTGATTTTTGAAAAATTTTCACTAAGTGACCCCATGTGAATTTTGGGGTCAACTTTGATGGCTTGCTGTAGGCCAACCGGTAGATGTAGGAAGGTGTTGGTGTGTGCGTTCGAAAGAGGAGGTGGTACTCTATCACATGCATGCTCAACATTGGCGGTGGCATGCTCATGACGTTTTTTATTGATCGATGAAATTGGGTTTTTTTTTCCCGACGTGCGTTTTCCCGAATTGGGTTTTTTCCCATGACTTTTGGTCAAAATTTCTACCATGATGTAAATGATACAAAAACGTTTTATGCTGCATTTTATGGCTTATAGTAAGGCTTGATAAGAAAATAAAAAGAAACTTTCAATTTTGCGTATTACTTGGGATATGACCAAAAGTTTCCAAAATGGGTTTTTTTCCCGACTGGCTATACGTACATAAATATTGGCCAAACTTGATAATTGGAGAAATAGACATTTTTTCGGCCGAGTCAAAGAAGCAAAAGGAGGAACCGTGAAACAAAAAAATCTGCTGAGTTAGCCAAATTATTGCCTACTTTATCACTAACTTAATGCAATTTAAGTTACAAACGTTGATCTTTATCTCTACTATATTGCTATCTTGCAATATGTAACGGTGTCAGCAAAACTACGGAATCTAAAGCTCGTACACATCTATGGGCCTTAGCCAAAATTGGATTTAACGGATTAGATTTAAAATTATTTTGCAAAAAACACAGCACAAAATGAAAATAGCCGGCTGAAATTTCGCCCTACACTGCTTACATACATTATCTCGGTGTGTGCAAAGTTTCAGTAATTAATTTTAGCTGACGCTGTGTTATGGACGAAATAAAGTTAAATCTAATCCGACAAATCCAATTTTGGATAAAACCTTATGACTAAATTTCATGCCCCCCCCCCCGGCCTCAACCAAGGAGCTTCGGCATAAACAAAATTTCAGAACCTTTTTCTGTTAACCGATTCGATTTTGGTAGTTCTTCCATATCAAACAAGTATGCTTATATCGTCGTCAAATTCTAAGTAAATGTGAGCGAAAGGCCATAGAAAATTGTTAACTGTACTAGCTCTATCAGTCGCCAAACATCGGAAGTGACATAAATTGCTAATTGTAATCGTAGTCGATACAGCTTACACTATGGTGCCAAAATGTCGGAAATGACACATACGATATTTTGCCGTCAAACGCTTGCACCCAATAAAGGAGGAGCAAAAAATCAGAACTGACAAAAACCTCGATTTACCTTAAACCAAGCATGGCTGGTTTAAGTGTTGTGGCCAGGCGTCAACTACTACTCCGGGGCTACAACTTGGATACAGAGCAAAATATCCTATTTCGTACTGCT
This sequence comes from Trissonchulus sp. WLG1_4, assembly GCA_030248245.1. Classification (NCBI taxonomy): domain Eukaryota; kingdom Metazoa; phylum Nematoda; class Enoplea; order Enoplida; family Ironidae; genus Trissonchulus; species Trissonchulus sp. WLG1_4. Next base: position 2,797 of record JASANF010010404.1, on the reverse strand, counting down.
TGGTTGCTATAGCTGCCACAAACTTTCTAACGGCCATAACTCGAAAACATGAAAATGTCGGTTATATACAATTATTTTGCTTATGGAACGACGAAATGTTTGTGCCACAAAAATTGCAACAAAAATCTGAAGTGAAATTATTGGTGTTAAAACCCTTAGGGGTGGAATAAGTCGGAAAAACGGCGTTTTTTCGAATAATGATCCGAAGTCCCCCGAGATCCCCCAAACCTAAGAAGGGGTCAAAATTGAACGCTCTTTCGAATAGGCTAGGTTATAAGTTTGTAGGATGTAATAGTCAGAGGGGGTGAAAAAAATACGATCGAAAACATGGGGTAAAAAAATACACCCCCTCCAAGAAAAACCTCAACAGGTATATATATGCCTGTTGAATACATACAAAGGAAGCACTACTAGTTCTACATTACTTAAACGTATTACCTAGTCATGATCTGTCGTTAGCTTATAATACGAAGCTGACGAAATCATGCACCCAAAATATTGCTCATTTTACACGAGCCAACAAAATTTTCACAAGCTTCTCTTGTCGCGTGGTCTAGCTGTTTTCCGACACTAGCTGCGCATATGGCATAGTCAACTACCCTTCTTGCAAACTGTGAATGGTTCTTCTCTATTGGTATATACTGGTTGGCGCCTACGGGAGCCATATTTTTTTACCCCCATTTTTGGTCGATTTGTGGGGAAAAAATACGGATACTTTTTGCCTTCTTTAAAAATTTAGCGGCCTCCGAAAAAAATTTTTAGATTTGAGGGCAAATTTCATCAATTTACGGCTGCAAAAATTGCCCATGGGGGGACTACCAAACCTGAAAAATACGTTGTATACAGGAAAAAAAATGAAGAAAAACCATGTGTAACTAAGGCCGTCCTTAGACATTCGTCCGCCACTCCGCCACTCCACCCACCGCACGGTTTTTAATTAAAAGCCACACAAAATATATAACTAAATATCAATAATAGTTGTTAGCATTACTCATTATTAATAGCAGATATGTTATGTATATACATTAGAGCAGTAATGCATTGGGGGCGAGATCCCTTCGAAAGAAAATTTTGGTAAATTTTTGAAATTTCAGTGTCATTTTGGTCAATTGGGGACGTGCCGGAAAATTTTTTTCAGTGGTGTCATAAAACCACAGGGAGACCACAGGAAAAAAGTGAAAAAAGGGGGGGCTGAAATCGCGAAGGGGGGCGCTAAAACCGCGAAGGGGGGGCTGATGTCCCCCTAGCCCCCCCCCCCCCCCCCCTGGGTACGCTACTCACAGGAAAAAAAGTTAGTACAAAAAAAGTACAAAAAAAGTACAAAAGTGGGTTTGTACATTTTTTGTACTTTTTTTGTACTATTTTTGTACTTTTTATGTACTTTTTATGTACTTTTTTTGTACTTTTTTTGTACTTTTTGAAAACTCATTTTTTTGAAGTTTCGCTGCTATAATACATTTTTTAGCCATTTTGCATCACCGTGGTGTACTTTGTATCGCTCTGATACTTTTGTTGTTTGATAAGACTAACTTATTGTTTTTTGCAAATTTGGCTCTTTTTGTACTTTTTTTGTACAATTTTTGTACATTTTTTGTACTTTTTTGTACTATTTTTGTACTATTTTTGTACTTTTTTTGTACTATTTTAAAAAATGCTTTTGTGATTTGTCTGATACATTTTAATATGTTTCCGATACTTGTTGATGAATAGTACTCCAATTTATAATGAATTTTTGCCTTATTTTAATTAACAGTTTTTGTACTTTTTTTGTACAATTTTTGTACAATTTTTGTACTTTTTTTGTACTATTTTTGTACTTTTTTTGTACTATTTTTGTATCATTTTTCTAATTGTGTTTTCAGTTTTGAGTATGCGTGCGTGCGCGTGTGTTATTATAAAAATGCCCTTTCATCAAGGGCAGCAGCGTGGGTAGGATAGGAAAGTTGGCTGATCTGTAGCAGAAAAATTCTAGTAAGCTTTGCTTAATGTACAGGACAAGTTTTAATGCTTTTAAATTCTGAAAAAATGCATATTTGGGCAGAAGTCATTTCGGCCAAAGAGTCGATTTTCAAAGAAACATTGTGAGTCACATGTGTGTCGGAGAAACTGTTTTTTAGTCCATGCTGCAGCCTAAGAGTTGTAGAACACGATGAAATTGAGTTTATACTCACTGCTAATAGAACAATGAAAAAGTGATAGGTTTTTTCCCGCATTAGGGTTTTTTCCCGCAGGTTTCGAGGCTTATTACTCAGAAACGTAAGTAGTTAGTGTTATAATCCATTTTATTAGTGCAACAGTTAGACGAAAGATGGTCGTTATAACAGCCGCGAGCATTAATGGATCCAATTTATGTGGAGCACAGGCATACATGTACACGGGGTCTCCGTCTGCAGGGGGGCTTGTCCCAGAATTTTCGAAATTTTAGGGGGGCTTGTCCCGACTTTTTGGGGGCTTGAGCGGACAAAAACGCAAACATTTTGAATTTTTGCCAAAAAAATGGATATTTTTGGCAAAATTTGGCTGTTTCTAGAAATTTTTTAGCTTTTTACCCATTTTTAAAGCATTTTACGGCGATCTGGGGCAATTTCTTAGTGCTCGGGCACCTTTCTTTTAGCACCAAGGAGGGGGGCTTGTCCCGGTTTCTCAAATCTGGGGGGGGGCTTGCCCCCCCAGACCCTCCCCATGTACATCTGTGAGCACAGGACGACCCAAAAAGTTGAAAATAGGGTTTACTTTTTTCCTTATATACTAGTAAAGAAAAATGCCCTTGTCGGGCGGCTGCTTGGGTAGAATAGGT
>JASANF010010402.1:0-15696 GCA_030248245.1 Trissonchulus sp. WLG1_4 | reverse complement strand
GGTCAGACTTTAGGAACCTTACTAGAAAGCTGCTTTGTCAACAAAATATTCATTGTCTTTACGTTAAAAAGTGACGCTGTTGAAACGACATAATTTACAAGATTGTATATTTTTAAACACAGTAGTCAAAACTATACCACTGCAGCACTGCACTGCAATTTCAATGGAATCCAAAAATTGAAATTCAGCACTGTTGAGTCTGCTGTACTGTTAAATGAATGAAAACTATTTATTAACCTAACACAACACGCAAAAATTGACCATAAATGCGCTTTACTCAACTTGCGAAGTCAAAGTCTTGTGAACCATACCTAACATGCGAGTACAACTAGTATAAACGTGGTATAAACTAAACTAAACGATACTACCTTCGTATCCTTAGCATCATAATCTAAAGCTTCTTGATACAGTTTCATCGATTTTTCAAATTCCCGGCGATTCTGCATGGTTTCTGCCAATTGAATGCAAATTCTGAAATTATAAATTTAGAAACACTGTAAAAATTTCTTTAATCTTTTACACTGTAAAAAATCTTTAATTTTTTGTTTTTATTTTTAGTCCAATTTAGTCTTTTTTGCGGTTCTAAAGCTATGAAGAACTTTGGCAAAAAAGCACGAATACAACGTATGTTGCAATGAATAAATAATAATAAATAAATAAATAGTAAAATTTACTCCGCAGCTAGTTTCCTTTGATCTTGAATAGAGTCAGTCAGTTCGACAACACCTCGTTTCACGACCCTGAAATAACAGATTTGTCATTAGCAATCTTTGGTAAGTGAAATTATTTCAAAATAATTATATTTGTCATTTTTTATTTCAGAAGCATTGAAAATAAAAGTGCTCAAGCATAAATTTGTGTACATTGTTTTTATCCATACACGAACGAACGTTTATGACCATTCTGTAAAGTAGTATCTAAACAGTATCTAATATCTACATTTGTTTACAAAGTTTAAGTTAATCACAAGTCGAATTATGAAATTCATGTGAGTAATCTGTTTCAGTTAATACAGTTTACGAAAAGGCGCCCAGGAAATCGCGGACACTAAATATATTTTATGAAAAGGCACCAGAAAAAGAGCGGACAGTAAATACTTTGCTTGCAAGTCCTTGGCTTCAGTGAGCGTGCTAACAGACTGCTCCGCTTGTCCATTATGACGCTGCAGTTTTGACAAAAGCACTAGAAACTTTACACGATCCAGCAAAGTATTAATATCTGAAAAATTATTACTTCAAATTTACACAAGAATTCTTTTATAACCCACAAGCATTACTGTAATATACTTTGATTGCAAATTTTTACTAATTTCACATTCTATTTTAAGTCTACAACTTACTCTAATTTATTGCAACTGCCTAAGCTATCTATATGTTACATCAACATCTGCAATGCTATTTTTAGCGGTTAACACAACAAATTAGAAAAAAAACATGCACATAGAAACAACAATTAAAAAAATGTACGTAACAAAGTGTTATGAACCCTAATAATAAGATAAAAACACTATTATGAAATCTTGGTCAAACTACAGGGCAGTACACACTAAACAGCCAAGTCAAACTAGTCTAAATTAAACGCACTGGTCATGTGCTCACACTATTATTAATTACCTACAAAAAGACAAAAACTAAACACTAATTATGTGTAAAATTTACAATGTTCTATTTTTTAGCTTGTGCTAAACACATAAATGGAAAAATACATGCAATGTCGTAAATTTGTCAAATCTACCTCCAGGATTTGCCCCTTGAGGTTTTTCCAGTCCTTGTTTCAGAACTCGTTCACATTTTTCGAACTGTTTCAATTTGAGCAAGAGTTCCGCCAAATCAATTCTATAATAAATATTTTGCCAAAAATAACTATTTGTTATTTAAAAAAAGCTGCAAAATTAAAATAAATATTTGTTAAAATTATCAACACATTTTCATACTTGCCGAGCCATTTTTAACTATTACTTTTCTTATAATGTGTTTCGATACTCAATTTCAAACTTCCATTTAATATTTGATCACACAACAACAATATATTACATTATCAAGCTAATATTTCAAATTTTTGTTTATTTTTAATATTTGCCTACTGTATTTTCAATGAGGTACATAGCTCTAGTTGGATCACCAAGTGCAACACACTCACACTCAATTTATATGTACCTATGCGTTGAGCCAATCTCTCTGTCTCCTTAGCTCTTATTCCATTCGATACAATCTGATGATCAGCTGAGTTTCTTCTATCGGGTGGTTAGGCTGCGTCTCTTACGTGTTCCTATACCTGGATTGTCCCTTATGTGTATTTCTGCATTGATGCCCTGTCCCTATCTTTAATTCCTTAAGAAATCGGATTTATTATCCCATTGCGCTTTCTATTGGTATTAAATCACAGTCATGTAGACGACAAATCACTTCTCAGCTCGACATTGGTCAAGCTCTTCGCTTGAATTAACACTGCGGATGGACATGGGCAGAGTGATTGTGAGTATATGATGGAATAATAGCCAGTAGTAGCTTGGCAGTGGAGCCGCTTCCAGCTAGGAGTGAGCATATTAGTCTTTCTTAGTGTCCTCGCGACACCTCTTTATAGAATAATAGGGACGGCTTTGGGTTTGCTTCACTCCGGGCTGCTCATAGATAGTAGTAGTGCTTAACCAGGGTAACTTCGGGCCGAAGTTTAATAGAAGGTGAGGAATGTGAAGTAATAGACGCCCCCTAGAGCTCGTCATCGGTCCAGTTGCTCAACGGTACAGCTTTGGTCTGAAGAGTTCGACTCCCATTCTTGACAGTATAAATTCTGGCTGTTTAATGGCGTTCGACCCAACAGATTTCTAGTTTTGACGTTTCGTTTTGACACAGCATAGCCTTACTACATAGCTTTTCAGCCAAAACTGCTTTGACAACACTACTACAGTTAATCTAGCGTCATTGTTATGCAAAAATAGTAAAAATTGCCATAAATGTACAAACAAAAAACATTTGCTCAAATTGTACAATTTCAAAATAAAAGCTTCTTACCGCAAGTAGTTTTGTTGCCCAGTTTTTAAAGCCACTTCGTAGTAATTCACAGCCTAAAATTAATAACATAATTGTTTTTGATCTTTTACGTATCAAAACTCCTACGAAGTGTGACTTGCGCGCTCATGAAAGATACTAACTATAATGTTCAATCTACGTTAAAACTAGTGGTTGGAATTCATCATATTTGACCGTATTGCCATATAATTAATTGTAAATAATTGAGCATTAATAAAGCTAAAAATGCACACTTGTTTTAAAAAAACCTCAAATTCTAATTTTAATACACCGTCTTAGTTTCAAGAATGTTTTAATTATCCTTGAGTGCGCCTAAGAATGCTTTTGAGAGTTTTTGAGGTTTTCACATAAAACAAATAAAATGTATTTAATGTAATGTAATTTAATGTAATTTAATGTATTTAATTTTAATGTAATGTAATGTAAAAAGTTGCAACGATTTTGCAATTACTAATTATTAAGCATTTTCCAATTAACTTGGGCACACAAAACTTAGTTATGTTGACTTGTCATTGCGGAGTAACGAGCATTCTAAATTGTACAACTCAGTTGATAAAGTTATTCAACGTTAATGCCATAAGTACCAATAAAGAAACGGTACTGTAACTCTTAAACAAAACTTCTGCATGAGTTTAAAACTGTGAATTCTATTTTTTGAGATCGCAACAACAAGAGCAACAACATTTTGCTTGCGAACCTAATAGTTGCTGTTACAATTACCTCAATACTTACCCTGCATAATGTTGTGTTTCTGAACTTGTAGATTGGTGTCGATGTAATCTGTTTGTACCTACATCTCTACATGAATGCATCTAGGTATGCCCGAAAAGGCTTCAACGTTGAGCTTCAGCATTTGGCCGGTGCTCGGTGTTAACCAAAACACATACGCCAGCCTAACGGAGAAACACCTCAGAACTTACCTTGGTGTAGTTATGTGATTTCACATAAGCCTGTCCCAGTTTTCGGGTTAGCCCATGGTCCTTCGGATTTTTTTTCAAAGCCGATTCGTACATTTCAATGGCATGATCTATCTGAAACAGTAAAGTTTACATGTTTTAACTGGGCGCTATTTTGACCAAAAATTTGTAAAATGAATCCTGAGCCTTGTGACTAGTAAAGTTTGACTGCAATAATATACTAGCACTAGCAAACGGGCTAATATACTCGCTGCTTATGTAATACAGTCCTCATGAAACTTCATTATGCAAAACACGAAAGTAAGAAATATTTTACCTCTTGGACGCTAAGATAAGCATCGCCTAGCATTACAAGAGATTCGATTGTAGGATTTTGTTCAACGATTTCCCTAAAACAACACGATTTGTAGCAGTAAGTCGGATACAACAGATTTTTTGGCAAGAGACTGTCTTTTACGATAGAATAACTTTTCCTTTCTATTAATTCGTGCGTAGTCATTGCATTCATGACTTATTGCATACAAGTATGATTAACTTGTCTAAATTAAAGCTGGAAGCGCCCGAGTGGGCGCATGAGCGAGCGCATTCTATTTCCACACTGCCTGCTGCAAAAAATCACAGAATTAAGTATGCAAGTGCGCGTGTGCACTCGTTCATGCGCCCGCTCATGCACCATGGCGTGCGCCATGGCGTACGCCATGGAGCAAAATGTGCCCTCGTGTGAATAGGCCTTTAGCCACTCAGTTAATTTTATTTGGTGCAGTCAACCGTATAATTCACAATGCGGGCCTGTTAGCAAAGTCTGTTCTTAGATTAACCAATTTAACTAATAAAATCATCACTGAAGCACGGCAGCCTCCTCATGTTAAATGCGTAAACGTGAAAATGATAAAAAGATTCTATGATAAATTCTATGTCGAGTTAAAATAACATGTTAATATCTAAAAAAATGACTTCTGCACAATCATGTATTTAATTTACTTCAATTGTTTTATTTATTTTATTTATTCTATTTTATTTATTTTATTTATTTTATTTATTTTATTTATTTTATTTATTTTATTTATTTTATTTATTTTATTTGTTTTATTTATTTTATTTATTTTATTTATTTTATTTATTTTATTTATTTTATTTATTTTATTTATTTTATTTATTTTATTTATTTTATTTATTTTATATTATTTATTTAATTTATTTTTACGCATTTAAGTTATGTTATTTATTTTATTTATTTATTTATTTTTTATTTTATGTTAGAGTATCTGGCGCTGTATTTCATAAACTAACCGATAACAAGCTATGTATTGTCCCCGATCTCGTTTATGGTTGAGATAAATGTCAGCCAGTTTTTTGCGCGCTTTCAAAAAATGCGGATGATCTTTTCCAACAGTTTTCAAAGTGGCCAAAGATTTATCTATTTCGCCTCGAGCCAACATCAAGTCGGCGTTACTGAGAGCCAACAGTTTTTCTTCCTTGGCGCCCGAAAACTCTTGAGACGATTCTTCATACAACTTTTCTGCGTCTTTCTAAAATAAGACTATACTTTAGTGACAGATTAAATCTGAACATTCCCTGCTGCAGCGGGTTTAACATTAAATCTTAGCTGCGATTTAACTGCTCGTAAATAGAATTATTTAACTGTATTGAACTGTTAATAACTGGTATAAGCTAATTTTATGCTATACGAGAAAACAACGAAAAACTTATAAAATGAAACAGGAAAATATACGTAATTGGTTGCACCCCTGTTTCGAGGGGGTCGGAAAGCGACCAACAACATACCGTTCTACCGACAGTTTTATAGCAGTCAATTAGATCTAAGTAGATTGACATCTTATCCATTTCCGTCAGAGTTAACCCAGTTGCCCATCGGTGACCTTTGCCTGGTTTTTTCAGCCCCATTTGACCTAGAAAATTTTATCATAATGATGACTTGAAAGCAAAAATAGTTTGTAACCTCATTAATTATATACAATTAGCATAGCACTGTTTTCACAATAATAATTTTTTCAATTGTTAATTAAGCCAATTAACCTTTGTTTTTGAAACCAGGCAACTGCATGGCTCGCTCCAGGGTATGAATTGCGCCGTCTAGTTCTTTGGCTTGCATCTGGATTCGAGCGCGCGTCAGGTGATAGACCGGGTGGTCTCGAACATCAAAATTGGTGCTCAAAGCTACTTCTAGAGATTGCGAAGCTTGCGAAAAGTTGTGCCGGTTTAGGTGGATCTGCAAATATAAAGCTTCAAGTGCAATGTATGTACTAATAGAAAATCGATCGTTGATGTGTTAAAAGCAGTTAAATAGTTACTTTTTTAAAATAAATTGCATGCAATGAGTTCAAAATGCAGTGACCCTAATATTTTTTCTTTATCTAATGAAGATAACTTTATCGCTGAAGTAGGTGATCTGCAAAAATAACTTTGTTTTTAAATTTGTTGAAGTGCTTAATAGTCGTTTGTGTTTTAACTAAAGCGAAAACATACCTGAGCCATTAACAGGTGAGCCTCAGACAGTGGTTGATCACCTTTGCTGAGACAAACGGTCAAAGCACTTTCAGCCCCTTCCATGTTATCTGAAAGCAATTATTCTACCTGAATTCTGCTTAGCGGTCAGGGAAATAATTTTGGTTCCTTCCAAGCACTAATCCATGTCAATATGCATTTATCTTTAGTTTAGAACCTGACCATTTATTCAGAAGACCAACCATTCATTCATCTATTCAGTGTTGTCAGTAGGAATTCGTCACGATTCTGCTTCCCCTATCTGCCCTTTTTTGCAACTGTATACTCCATAGCGTTCATGTCACAATAAACTATTTCAGCTTTTTTTAAAAAATCGCTTCGATAACTTTTAGAGGAGTATTCGGAACACTAGTAAGGAGCACGTAGCTCTTGACACTGCAGCAAATGGTTGTATCAGTTAGGTCTAACAATTAGTGCTGTTCCAATAACTGAGCTGCAGTGACAAATTAGTGAAGGCCATCTCAGGTCGAAAGGATTTAGCAAGAAATAATTCAAAACTACGACTTATAACAACGACGACAAAAACACAGAAAGTTTGAGAAACAACTTCTTACTTCGTAAGTATCGCGTCCGTCCTAAGAAAAAGTGGCCTTGTGTCAAACCAGGTACGTTTTCTGTCGCTATTGTTAGAAACTTTTCTGCCAGCTCCAAAATCAGTTCTGCTGGGTGGCCTTTAGCCACTGGCTAAAATAATAAAATAGTTTCAAGATTAATTCAAAAATTTTGTTGCTTAGATTATTAATACAGGTATATCAAGAATTTATAAAAATTGTTCAATACAGTTTGTAAATTTAATTTATAGTTTAAGCATTTTCATTGAAAATTTAGTCGCCTTCGTAGAACAGCTACAAAATCACTAGCATGTTTTTCAACAGTAAGACAGCTGAAAACTCAATAGCCAAAAGCCAAAAAAATCAGCCACTAATCGTTTTACTTCAATTGGAGCCAACGAGATTAACAAATCAGACAGCTCCAAAAGCATATCCGGATTCACTCTTATCAAATATTCCGGGCCAAAAACCATTCCCTGAAACATATCCAAATAATAATAAAAAAAATAAATAAATAAATAAAAATAATAAATAAATAAATAAATAAATAAATTATATTGTACGGCTCCAACAGAAATGGTAGAAGAAGAAGAATTTTTATTTCGCAGCCATACAAAAGCAAAAAAAAACAATAGCAAAGCAACATTGCAAAAAAATATTAAAGCAAGCAAGGTAATAAAAGAATTAGTTGACAAAAGAAAAAGTAACACAAAAGAAACAAAAAGAAACAAAAACATAAAAACACTATGCGAAGGTTATAGTTGAGTTTTGACTGGAATTGTTGGTTTGATAACATCACAATTTTAGCACGCGATATTTGTTTAGAATTGTAAAACTTCGATCAGATTCAGTGATTTATAATTTATTGGAAATCTACTAGTAGGTACATAAGTCATGGCCTGTCTACAGTTAATTAAATAATTAAACCAGATTTACATGGCGCGATTTTTTTCTCTGCAGTTTTGCCTCGAAACGCAAGTTGCAGGGGTTGAAACTATTCGGCCATTATGTAATTAAACGATAAGTATTAAGTAATAAAAGTACTGTACGCGAAAAGACGCCGTATGTTGATCAAATATCGCGCTGAGATGTGGAACCAGGGTACCGAGCTCTGGAGAATCGCGAGCGGCCAGCAGAAACTTCAAATAGCGAGATTCCTAAACCAAAGTTAAAACAAAAAATATTTTAAGATTTGCCTGCGTCAAGAAAAAAACTTGAAACTCATGTGAGAAATTAATCTTTAATCAAAAATTGAGTTTAAAAAATAGTAGAATTTAAATAGATACTCATTCCTCCATTGATTAAAATTAAAACTGTAAAACTAGTTTATTTTAAAACTAAGTCCAATCCGTTGAAACTCTGATTCAATGCAATCATCAAAAACATTTTTAGCAATATTCAACAAAATATCATCTATTCTGTATCGGAAATGTGATGATGCAAAATGACGCCTTAGAACCAGAGATGCACGGGAGCAATCAGCGAGGGGGAGTGCCCGACACTTGCGTAGCGGCCGAAAATTTTTCGCGATTTTTTGAAGTTTTACTCAAGTTTGGCACACTTTTTTAGCAATCAGAGGGGGGTGGGGGGTTGAGCGGGGGGTGCCTGGTGTCTGAGGAGGGGGGGTTCTGACCACCCTACCCCACCTCTATGTGCATCTATGCTTTGAACTCCTCTAAAACAATTTAATTTTCAAAACTAACTGTTGAATTTTTGAGTTCCTGGTTGACTTCTGCTAAAAAATTCATTTGTGTTTCAGCTGATTTATAATCGCCCTCGGCAATTTGACAACGAGCCAAGCCTAAAATATAAAAAACTTTCACACTGATACGATAAAAATATTGTTTGGACTCATATTTGACAAAGGTCACATAAGTACAAAGTCGCAGTAATAAAAACGCTGTTTATATAAAAAATTAACCTAAATTATCAGAGAATTCAGTCATTTACACTGTTTTTATTTTCTTTACAAAAATTGGTTTGTAGTAAGTAATCGACAGGTTTTCAACCGTAAGTGTCTATTGGGCTGTCTAATTATTACTCATCGAGTAAAGTACCCAAAAAAGCGTTCGGACTGTCCGCTTGCTGCGACTCAATGGCCTGCTGAAACATTTTTTCGGCAGGTTTCGTTTGACCCAGCATAATTTGTAAATATCCAATAAGTGTTTTAATGTTAGCATTTTTGGGGTCATGTTGCAGAGCTTTTTCAAAGCAATTTCGACACTGGACTAAAATACCAACATCGCGACCGCACTATAAATAAAAGTTTCAATATTACAAATAATAAATACATTGATTGGTAGGCAGTCAAAATAAGCATCTGCAAAAATAATTTTATCAATTAAAGTAAATTAATAAGTAATTAATTAATTTCAGATAAATACTATGTAGTGTGTAGGCTATTTGTTTCACACGATAACTTTGTAAGTTGCGGCAGCTATATTAACAAGCTCTACTGCTGAGTAGGAGGTGGTTACATTGCGGCTTGAGTGTTTATTTTCCGGAGAAAATATCAAACGCTGCCATAATTTGAATTCGAATGGTCTTCCAATACCAATTTTTGCACACATTTACAGCTGAGTTTTTCCAAAGTTTTACTGGTAAAGTATAAAAACTTACTCAAGTCAAAAACTAATGAAATATAATTATGAACTTTTGAAAATAACTTTCTTCATCAAAAATAGCAATATTGTCAAAGTCGAGTTTGGATTTGGAATCACAAAACACAAAGTGAAACTATAAAATATTCAAGTGAACATCTTATGAGTTAGATTTAACAAGCACGTTTTGTGAGTAAAGTCAAATTAATTTTAAATAGAGTTCATTGCGACATGCTTGCTGTGCTGAGGATATTCTACGAATATAAAACGCGGCATCAAAATTTTGCACAACAACCGTTTTTGGTAAACGTGTCGACTGGCATTCTTAATACAAGCCAACAACGTCGGAATAGTGGTTGATAACGTTAACCATCAGAAAACTTTTAATTAAACTTTCAATTTAGTCCATCCAATATTTTGCCTAGGAGTTACATATGTACAGTCAACTTTGTAAATGGCACACCCAGATACTTCGCCACATTCAGAAACTGCAGCTAATTTTCTGCATACTAAACCAATATACTGTTCGGACATTTTTGTTTTAACACAGACTGAGCGTTTATAGTGCTTCTCCTTATTTCGAAATTTCACTGTGCAAAAGCGCTTTTATGTATTTTCTATTTAATTCACATATTTTTCTGAACAAACAATGAACGATTGCCAAACCACTGTCCAGTCTGCTTCAGTCCAGACAGAGTAGTACACATTATTTGCACAGCTCCAAGCGAAAACATAGATAAATAGTAATCGTTGTGATCTGAGGTCCAGCAAGAAAAGAGCTATGGATGTAGCTCGATACATTTGACTATAAGTTGAAAAACGCGTTGAGTGCTTCAGGAAGACTTTCAGTTTCTAATTCTTTCGGTATGCAAACTCTTTCTGTGGAAACATTTCATTCTGTCTATTTCAATTCTTTCTTTCCTCTCAGTCAGTCTTTCGAAATGTGATATGAAATGTGATCTACACAACATACATCGGTTGTACACAATGCAATCAATATACGAGCGAGACTGCTGTGCGCAAAAAAATGACCAGCATCAGACAAACAGGCAAACACAAAACGCATGTCGCTATAGATACGTACTGTTTTTGACAGACACGCACACACAAACTGTGTGTTTTCGTGACCTGCCCACAGTGTCACAGGTAAGCTACGTGCAGACATGTAGAGCGTCTGCACTATAGTATATACGCGGCGGCTGAGGCCGCCGCGTAAAAACTCCACTTCACATTACGACAATAATTGTCTCATTGTTTATTCATTACCGTTTCCACGCCGATATTAAACCTGGCAGTTTTTATTTAGCAAGGTACCATCTAAACGTTTCAACCCTGGATTAAAATCTATCAATCTGTATAAGCCCAACATCTTGATCGTCAAGCCTAAAATGCCGGCAAACTTACAGTAACAGCAAAAATTTGAGCCGCTCTTGAGTACAGTTCCGTGTTTAGAGGTTCGTTTTTTTCAATTTCAGTAAATAATTGGGACAATTGAGACACAGACTAAAACATAAACATTAGGCTATTTAAATTTTAAACACTGGTTTCTGGTCAGTACAGTTTAACAATAAAATTATATAATAAAAATAAACTCTGCCAGTGAAAAAATAATAGAAGTAGGAGTACGCATGAAACTAAAAATACCAATAACGAAATAGAAATAACGACAAAGTTCAAATTTATTAACGTATTGTTTACGTTTACTTCTAAAATTAACGTATTGTCAACTTACAATTATTCTTTTCAGTCTGACTGAAACTTTATAGCAAATTCTTTTCACTTATTTTGACAAATTTATTTCATTTAAACAATTTAAAAATACGCTTTAAAATGTAACTCCTCAACGTCAGAACTACAGACTTGCTTACTGCTTAAGTTTGGCATCAGATGCTTTCATCTCTAGCCAGCAGGATGGTTCATATCACGCACAAGTCCACGCCATTGCTGACGGTCATTAGCAATGTCCGAGCAAATGGTTAACCATTCTGACTACCATGTTCTGCCATACAAGAGGTTTCCATGGAAAGGATGGAGATCTTGCAGAACTGTACGTTTCCACGATTTAGGTGGCCGCCCGCGAGGTCTACGCCAGGTTTCATCAGGCACTATGAATAGAGCAAGTTTAGGGAGCCGGCTGTCATTCATACGCAGAACATGCCCGAGCCAAGTTAACCTGCGTTCTCTTACAATCGTTTCAAGTGTGGTGTTGTGGTTGAATCTGCTTCTGACGACCTCATTGGTAACTCGATCTAAAGGCGAGATCCGTAAAATACGGCGCCAACAGCGGTGTTCAAAGGCATTAATACGAGTGAGGTCAGCGGCTTTTAGAGGCCAAGTTTCACATCCGTACAAAAGCACACTACGCACTGCGGCATCGTATACTTTAGACTTGATGGATAAGCTGACAGCACGTTTGCTCCAAAGAGGTCGTGTCAGAGCTGAAAATGCATTCTGTGCCTTGGCAATACGGCTTTTTATTTCGCCACTTGCAGATCCATCAGATGCGATAACACTGCCAAGGTAACAGAAAGTGTCAGTCACTTCGAGAACAGAGCCGTTAACAGATATTATAGGCTGTGGGAGCCAGCTAGGACCAAGAACCTTGGTTTTGCTGGCGTTGATTTGCAAACCCACTTTGCCTGCGTACATCACCACACAATCGAGCATAGTTTGTAGAGTTGTAGCAGTTTTTGCTATGATGGCAACATCATCAGCGTAAGCTAGGTCAGTCACTTTGACAGATGGCTTAACGGTTATACCAAAGCTGTCGTCAACCAACGCCTCAGACAGCACCCAGTCGATGCAAAAGTTGAACAGCGTGGGCGCTAATACTGATCCTTGGCGGACCCCGTAAGAGATGTCAAATTGGGGTGTTTCTTCGCCATGAACACGGACTCTAGACTTCGTGTTGCTATAGAGCAGCTGCATTATTGTTATCAGCTTGTCAGGAACACCTTCGCTGTCTAAAATTTTCCACAATTGCTGTCGACATATACTATCGAATGCAGCTCGGAAATCAACAAAGGCGATGTACACAGGCTGTCTATACTCATATGATGTTTCCAGGATCTGTCGCAGCGCGAATATCTGGTCAATGCAGCCTCTGCCCGGACGGAACCCAGCCTGGTTTCCCGATAGCCAACTCTTTCGCGCTGCGGACGAAGCCGTTCCAGGATGATAGCTTCAATCAGTTTGTAGGCGACATTTAAAAGTGTGATGCCACGATAATTAGAACATACCGCTGGATCGCCTTTTTTGAAAAGCGGTATTAGTATGCCAGTTTCCCAGCCGGCTGGTATTTCTTCGCTTCTCCAAATTTTTCCAAGAAGCTGATGTAGAGTGCTGATCACACTATCGCCGCCGTACAGGAACAGCTCTGCTACAATACCATCCTCGCCTGAGGCTTTATGTGGCTTCAGTGCTGAAACCGCCTTGCTGATTTCACTAAGCGTCGGCGGCTCACAGCAAATGTTGTAGTAGCCGTAGAATCCAGGATCTATTTCTTGCACTTGACCGACTATATTAGGATTCAGTAAAGCTTGAAAGTGACGTTTCCATTCTTGTAGCTTGTCAGGCAGCTCGTCAATGTAGCAATTGTTGGCATCTTTCAGCTGGCTACAAACACGCATAGTTTTACCACTGTCTTCCTTCAGCATTTGGTACAGTTTTCGGGAGTCACCCACTTGCATCGCACGGTTCATTTGCTCTGCACGTTTGTCCCAGTAGGCGTTTCGATCTTGTGATAGCAAAGCCTTAATATTACGCCTTTTTTGTGCTAATCGTTCTCTAGATATAGATGGCCGCCAAAGACGCAAACTCTCTACAGCTAGTATAGTATTCTCTGATATCCATGGCGTTCTGTGCCTGCGAATTGTCCCAATGCAGGTGTTAGCGGCATTCAACAAGGTGTTTTTCAGAAGGCTCCAGAGAGAATTAACGTCAGGCGTAGAAGCTGAATCAAGGCTAGCAGCAATTGTGGCTTGATAATTTTGTCGCACCGACAGGCTTCGAAGTCTTTCTGTATCTAATCGCTTGTGTAGGGGCTTTTTAGCGACCTTAAATCTCAGCCTCACTCGAGCTCTTACGAGCCCATGGTCGGTTGAATGACATGTACCCCAGTAGGCCCTACAGTCCAATATGCTCGTTCTCCATCGACGTCGAGTAAGTACATAGTCGATCTGAGACTCAGTTGTACCATCATTTGAATGCCAAGTTGTCAAATGACACTTCTTGTGCTTGAATGTGGTATTGGATGCTACCAGGTTGAATTGTGTAAGCATTCCGGTTAGGCGGTCTCCATTATCGTTTCTAGTGCCTTGCGCGTAACGTCCAATCAGTGGTTTCTCAGATGTATCCAAAGGACCACCAAGGTGCGCGTTGAAATTTCCACCGATCAGTAGAAGGTCTTGTCTTGGCACTGTTTGTAGCAGAGTGGTGAGTTCATCATAAAACAGGTCTTTTGTTGCGTCATCCGTTACCTCGGTGGGGGCATACGCAGCAATGACAGATATGTTGATCGGGTTTGAATTGAGTCTCAGGTATGCCAGTCTTGGGCTGCAGGCACAAAATTCAGTCACAGCTGCTGTTATAGAGCTTGAGAAAGCAATGGCGACACCATGCAAGCCAGATCCGTCGTTAGGACCAGAATAATACACAGCATAGCTCGACGGTGGCATGGCTAGGTCAGCGTTCTGCCAGGAAATATTTAGACAGCCGTTTCCTGGAATTCTGGTTTCGCTTAGACATGCTATAGAAATACGGTAATCACTGAGGTCCTTGGCAATAAGTGCTTGATTCGGGCTGCCGAGGGCTGTTCTGACGTTCCAGGAGCCAAAGAACGATTCATTTCGGGCCAAATTTTGGCCTCTCGCTGCTAACATTCTTGTCACCGCAGTCGCAGCGGATCTCTGCAGCGCGTCGCCTACCGGGTACGCCGTAGTTGTTGGTTGTGTGCTTATATCGAACTGGACTACAGACTAACTAATTGCCGAACTTTTGTCTGCCCGGTTTCATGGGTAAACAGTTTTCTCGGAGTATGAGAAAATCTCTCGAACAACTCAGCTTTGCAGAAACTCATTGGGGGGCTAAAACGCAGATTGGGCCGGCCTGCTGATAAAAAGTCAGCTATTTCTACCGAACTGTATACTCAAGTTATGAACAAAATTGAACAAAATCTAAATTTAGCTACCATGCGAAGTGGAGTCGTATTTATTACTGGTTTTCTAGGACTATGTCGTGCGTCAGAAATGATGGCCTTAAAATCTGAAGATCTGACCTTCTATTCTGACCATGTCAAAGTTTATATCCCTTCAAGCAAAACAGACCAACTCAGGAATGGACAGCATACAGTCATAGCAGCAATGAACACCCCATCATGCCCGGTAAAATTTTTGAAAAACTATGTTACCGAACTTTCCAAGTGGCTTCCAAACTTTTCACAACATCATCTTTTACAAAGTCTCCGTTATGATTCAAAAACGAAACTATATCTTCCGACTGGCAAACCCGTTTCCTACGACACCTTACGGAAAATAGTGAAAAATGAAGTTAAACAACAGGGTCTGGACGCCACAAATTTTAGAACCCACAGCCTTCGTGCTGGCGGGGCAACCATGGCAGTACGAGCGGGCGTCTCTGAGAGACTACTGCAGTTACACGGAAGGTGGGCCAGCTCGTCAGCCAAGGATCGGTACATTGAAGAAACAACGGATGCCAGAAAAAATGTATCAATGGGAATTTTAACTAGCAATAACAAAAAATAAACATATTTTCATCATGATTTAACCTAGCAATCTGTATTGGGTAAAATTGTCAATAAAGCCATACTTTCTTATCTTTTGTCTGATACAGATTTGTATAACAAAAGTTATCCCGGAGTAAAACGGAGGGATAATGCAGTTTATCTCAAGCATTTAACTACAGCAGGCGCACAGTTACTGTGTTCATACTCTAGAGTGAGGTACATATAATCGCTTATAACTCAAAAACGGTGCTCTAGACCCTTAATCGACAAGATTTGTTTTTAATTTTTAATTAAACGAATAATAAATTATAACTATATTGCTTACATCAG